>MU386020.1:0-41531 GCA_022497145.1 Rostrohypoxylon terebratum
GGCGGCCGGGGTGAGCGGAACCCGGAAGGGTAAGTGGGCCCGCCCACCGCCACAATGAGTCAGCAGACGCGGTCGTGCCGCATGTTCGATATTGCTTCCTAAGCAGATATATACCGGTAGGTATCTAGGTAGTCGGGTGAAGTGTTAGAAATTTCCAAATGTCTCGGCTTCAAACCACCGGCCAACCGCTCGAAAAGTCGATGGTATTCCATCCGAACCGCTTGTCACCGTCGGCATAGCCAATTGTGGTATCGACATAATGATAGTAGAGAATCTGAAATAAAAAGTTAGTAATGCGCACCTAGGTCTGCAATGTATTTGATCGATTTACTCACGGGTCCATGATTAGGGTCATTATAAACCCCCTGTCCTCCTGGTCCGTAGACCGTTCCGTGAGACTGGAGGACTATGGTTCCACCACTGCTAGTGCAGGACTTGCCACTGGAATCCACGAACCCTCCAGTCGCAGAGGTAGATCGGCAGACCATGATTTTATACTCGTCGCCGGCAGCTGGTCTGCTCGTATCGTAGCCGCAACATTTGCCTTTGCTGAAAAACAAGTAATAGTAGTTTCCATACTTGAATATGAAGGACCCTTCCTCGTCCGTTTTAACTGGATCATAAGCAACTTGGTAGCTAGAAGCGCCGCTTGCTATGGCGCTGGGTGTGCTCTTCATCGGTACTTGGTAGATATCCTGCCAGAAGCTACCGAATGTGATAAGGTACGTTCCGCCGGCGTTGATGAGATTGGCATCGATCGCATTGTATAGCTTACCGGATGTCGATTGGATTCCAGTGGCTCCGAGATCTGTCCAGGTACCTACATCTAAGCTAGAGGATGTGGCGACTCCAATAGCAGAGTCTTGGACGCCAAATGTGCTAACAGAGTAGTAAAGATAGTATGTACTACCAACTAGAGAGACGTCTGGTGCCTATTTTTATAGTACAACTTGAGTAAAACAACTTTCGGTACATAAGAACAATGAAATGGTATTGCCAAAACTTAGTATAAAGACTTACCCAAAGATCTTGATTTCCGGCAAGGTTGATCTTCGAACCTGAAGGTAACGCCGCACCTCGATATGTCCAAGGGCCCGTGATATCCGGAGCGGTGTGAACTGCGATTTTTCCGCCCGTAGAGAAACGAAAGTATGTTCCATCAGATCGACGGATAATGGAGGGATCGTGCGTATTAGTGCAGGTACCCGAGCATGCGCCGGGATTGGCGTATCCGGACACGACAGCCAGTAAGGGCAGAAGACCCAAGAGCCCGGTAGAGATTCTCATCGTAATTACCTGCAGCCCTACGAGTAGTACAAGATTCAAGAAACAGAACTTCTCGGGTCAATATATTAAATTTCTGATGAGAAATTATTATGATTTAATATAGAGATGAGCGGGTTATTCGGCGGCTATCACGGACCCTATGTCTGTGGGTTTTCCCTATTAGGAAATCTAGGTATCCTGTTGGCGGTCTCTGATTGGAGGAATCCAACCTCAGATTTCGCCGTAGGGGGGTTGCCGGGAGGGTGGAGCTGGAGGGAGGACCTCATCTGATATGCGCACCACTCAACGACAACATGCTATTACCTAGATACTTTTCACTTGGGATGCTTTGACATATACTGATCTAATACCCATTCATTCCCACCTACTCGACTTCTCCAATGTTTCAAGTTATCCTACTATCCTACCGTGAATTTCTTCCCCGCATTATCCTGGCAGTAATCTATGGATGGACTGTTCTCTACTCCAACGGTCTTCGAATCCACCAGGTTAGGTCAATAGGTTAGGTATTTCCAAGGTTATTTTATAATCGTCATACTCCTGAGTTTTGGCCACTACCTAAAAGCGTGATTGAACCCGTATAACTTGTGGCTGACTTCAGCACATTTTCTGTATAAATTCGACATGGCTGCGAAAGTAATGTCTCACAAGGCACAACGCCCGTGTGATCAACAGCTGCATAAAGTCTCAAAGGACCCAATTATAACTTCCAATGAAACTTCTCAGTTAGGAAGATCTATTTCAATACCTGTTGCTGATTCGTCCCAGTATTACAAAGTCCTAGACACGACTGTAATTTGTAATACAACACAGAAACAGCCCCAAGGCAGAAAACGCCTTGGTCCGATCTTATTGACCATCACGAATCATGAATTCCTTGGGCTGTAGCACGTTGCACGGCACTAGACTGTCAGCTCAGGAGCAAATACTGCGCAACTCGTTAGCTGTAAAGTAATCGGCTATCTTGTCTAGGAACCGGTATATAAATTGTGGTCAAGCCCATCTGATAAATATGCGACCCCTCTACAGCTCGAATGAATATGTCTCACATCTGAGCAAGATGGATTCCACACACTTGCACCGGTCTATATCAACGGCATCGACAGCCACTGCATGGACTCAAAGGGCACTTGAAGGGATGGGTCTGGCTAGTGGTAATTCAGAACTCAAGTACATACAAATGAACACGTTGACCAAGATTTAAAAACAGAATACACAACCTTAACCAATACTCAAGCTGGCGCAGAGGATGATGCCGACAGCATTGTTTCACAGCCCTCGACAGCTATTGAGCAGCACTCGGGTGCGAGCCTATCCGACCAACAACAAATTCCTACGATCCAAATTCAAGAAAATGAACATATTCGAGGCGGAGATCGTCATAGCATAGAGACGATCCCAAATCCTCAACCTGTACCGAAGAAAAAGATGAAATTGATAAGTATTTGGTGGCTGGAGATAGCTTCGTGTGTAGTAGTGGTTGCCATGATAGCTGCACTTGCGGGCACGGTTCAACCTTACAGCGGGCAGCCACTTTCTCGATGGCCCTATTCCTTTCCTATCAACACCATCGTTTCTTTCTACGCCGAGGTAATGAGGGCTGCACTGGTCCTCGTATTGGGCGAATGTGAGTGGCTCATCACTTCTTGTAACTAACTACCTGCTAAGTACTTAATGGATGAGTATTCAAGAAGTTGTCCGTTGACATAACGAGGTTCTAATTACTATTACATGGGTAGGCCTAAGTCAGTTGAAGTGGAGTTGGTTTACCTCTCCACGTCCTCTGCATCACATGGAACATTATGATAGCGCATCCCGCGGACCTTGGGGATCTCTCAAGCTATTATGGGCAATTCGCCTAAGGTATGGTCCCTAGTAAATGGTAGTACTTACCTAGGTACTTATCTCAGTCTATTTCTAGGGCTATATTACCCTCGTTGGGTGGGATTATCATGATACTTTCACTAATCGTGGTTCCTTTTACGTCAGTTCAAGTTCCCTCCCATTTCTTCTCGTAAACTACTGATCCGCCAGAAAGACAGCAGATTGTCCAGTTCTATAATTGCAACATGGTAGATACGACGCTTAATGCATCCGTTCCGACGACACACATTGCGTATTCCGGACACAGCGGAGCTACTCAGAGTATCGTAGCCAGCGCACAGGCTGTGATAAATAGCGGAGTATACAGCAGTGAACTGAAGCAGCCATCCTTCGTCTGCTCGACTGGAAATTGTACCTTCGAAGTATATCACTCTATCGGCTGGTGTAGCCATTGTGAAGATATTTCCGATCAGCTAGAGATTCAATACGCCGACTCGGGATTGCTTACTTTTACTTTACCTTCTTCCAACCTCTCCGCAACGGAAAAACTTGAAACGTTCGTGATGGGTGCTGGAGGATACGGAATGCAAGCTATACTGGGATGGACGGCAAACGGGACTAGTCGCCCATTGTCGCAATCCCCGTGGGGAAAGAGAGGTTTCGGAGCCGCGGAATGTTATATTGGCCCCTGTGTCAGAGATTATCGGGGCATAGTGCAAGGCGGTAGGCTTTCGGAAAACTTTACCTCGATGAGCTGGAATCCCTCTGATGATATTGAGAATGGTCAGGAGGTGGACTACGTCAATGTCCCATGTTTGAATGCCTCTGAGACTCAGAGCTTACATGATGCCGGCTACAATCTCGATCCCCAAACAACAGCGTGGTTCAGGTGGACTGGCTTGAACCTGACTCGTGATGTTTATCTACGTCCAGATTGTGTCTACCAGTCTTACGGACCTCAACTTTTCACCCTTCGCGAGTATCTCACAGACATGTTCACAGGCAAGCTCGAATATGCGGTGGGCGACATAACTGGACCGCCAATCCTACAGACAATTTACCAGGAAGGGAATGTTACTTATTCCACGATAAACGACATGTACAACCGGATCGCCCAAGGGTTGACGGCATGGGCGCGTGAGCAAGGCAGTAACGTCACGGGACAGGTTTGGAGGAGCGATACGTGCGTGTATGCTCATTGGCAATGGGTAGCGTATCCCACGTCGTTGATAGTGGGGACGGTGGTTTTCCTGGTGTGGACGATAGACCGCACGAGGAAGGAAGAGGGAAGCCGGCAAGACTACAAGTCATCGCCTCTTGCGTTTCTGTTTCATCGACTAGGAAGCGTCGGCTCCGAAGGCCTGGTGTCTAATATTGGAAGCAACGGCGAGTTGCAAGAGAAAGCGAAAACAATGAGGGTCGTGTTTCACGGTACTGATGACGTGTGGCGCTTTACTGAAGTTGAGGAATCGTATACTCCGGCAACTAAGAAACGAGGTGTCTAATACAGTAGATACTAGATTGCATTGATACGAGTGATGCAGCCCTGTAAGGGAGGATGCGGCCGAGTACTGCAGACTACAGCTCAATTTCGGAAGCAAATATAGGTATAGGTGTATACGACTCGTGCTCTGTTTCCAATTGCTAGAGCATCTTGGATTCGAAGATATATTTGATCTATTACCTGCCCAGGTAGGTAAGTGCTGTTGCAGGGTTGTGATACTGCGCCACAAGGGGAATGATCGCGTCGTCTATATCTGGCGCGGCTTGAGACGCTCGACTGCCTTGACAGCACTTCGAATGCTTACAGATTTGTCGCATCTCAAGACCCTGAAGATATTTCGGGTTGTTTTGTTTTTTCCATCCTTCTCCTACAGATAAAACAAGCGACATCAGATGAACGACGTCGTTTGGAGATCCAATCTTATGTTGACTTACTATGCAGCCAAGTGTTTCTAGAGTCCAAATATAGTGTTCTTCCGCAGCGGAGGAAGAATCCTTCATCGTTCTACGTACGGTCCCGAGCGGCGCACGTAGGCAACCAACAAATCTTGATATCTTGAAACAAATCTAACAACTTAGTAATCTCAATAATATAGAGGTATATGTAGAGATGAAAGTCAGGTATATGAGCGCACTGGTCCAAGAGCTTGTCGCTCAACGCCATTGCGACTCATTATTCCGCAACAACCTAATTGACAAGTAACTATTCCGCATCACTGCTAGCTAACCGTTTCCAGTACGGAAAAACTCCAACATTCCTCAACCAAACGGACAAAGCGAAAATACTTACAAAACTCATGGGTTTCTCACTATGGCGATTATTGAAAGCGATATCACTGGGGGCGACGTTGGTGCAATATGGTGTCGAAGGACAGACGTCGAGTAAAAGCCAGGCAGCCAGCAAAACCACCAGTTCCCCATCTATGGTCATTACAGGGGGGTCATTTCAAGGGTTCGCCATTGTCGGTAAAATGAGTACGCCAGCCTTTTTTTTCCGCGGAAAAACAGGAGTATTCGTGCAGACGAGCTAACAAGGACTACTAGCTACTGCGGTTTCTTGCCTTGGTGGTGAAGTATTCGTCACTTCCGGCCAATATGCGGCCTGCTGTGCAACCACGACATCGTCATGTGCGATAGCCACGGCTTGCAGTGGAAACGAAGTCGTATGGCAGAACGGAAAGGCGTCTGATTGGTAAGCCCACATGCCGCATTCCATGGCGAACCGTGCTCACCGGTGCGAAAAGCGGTCCAATGCAGTGCCATCTACGACGGATCTTCTCGGCGTACGGCGACAAGGAGGCAGCGCTTATACAACCACGCTGTGTTAGCATCGAGGAGATAGATACGCTGTATCAATCGGTGCCGATGACATCCAGACTCGTATTGCCATTGGTCGCTGCGGACGCCACAGCTACTGCAGCTAACGGCTCTCCAATTGAAATAGGACTGCCTGTGCCGACGACACCGACCGTTGTGAACGGAAATTCTCCCTCGTCGAATCTTAGTACTACGATTCTCGGTGCCGTGTTTGGCGCTTTGGCGTTGGTCATTTTCGTATACTGGTGTGAGCAGAAACATGAAATTGCGAAGGGCGGGATGGGAAGTAGAAGCGTGTACGAGATGAAAAATATACCGGAAAGTACCTCGTCTGCCAACTTGGGAGGGGATACGAGGCTAGGACCTTCGAACATATCCGGACCCACGGCAATAGCAAGCACAAATAACACATGACACTGATGAAACCGGGGAAAGGTGCCCTTGGACAAATGTAATAAAGTAAATAACTTGCGTATATTGTTTAATAAATGTTAATAATCTAGCAGCGATATATGCGAATGAGGCTGGTCGCATCGTGTATCCAGGTACATAATTTCCGACGATGCAGTTCTTGATGTTGCAGATGATACACACGGTAGGTAATGGATCGAGGTATTGAAATGGCAGGCTTGAAGATATCGTCAATTGAGATAAGCTTTCAGCCAAACACCCAGTTAAACCACTTAGAAAGAGTATTCCTGTTATGTTTAGTTAGACAATCTAAGAAAGGTGAAGTGTAGACTTACCTCGGAGGCGATGGGACGAATCTGTTCGTGTAGTCTTCGATGGCGGCAACGTCTTTGACCAAATCCACTTCATAGGGTCGATGAAATCGAGTCTTGTGGATTACTTTCCAGCCAACAAAAAGGATCGGGCACACAGCAATCATCGTATAACTAGTGCTTCCGAGTTAGCTATGAGTTGTCTCTTGCTACATAGGACTCTAAAACGTTAAGACTCACGAGAATAGAAAATTCGGGACATTCCACATCCCCGGCAAGAAAACTTTGTAGCCGCCCACGAAAGTCATAATGAACGTCGCAACTAAGGCATAATAGGCGGCATAGGGCTGTAAGATGCCTTTATATGGTAGAGTATCGCGGCTGATTCCCTGCACCTTCAGAGCTCGGTGGAAGCAGATGTACGTAACGCACATCACGCTGAAATTGATGAGTTGAGATGCGGTTACCAGGCTAACGAACCAGCTTAGGACGACGGCGGCATTTTGGCTCACTTGAAGGAATGCGAGCAACGCAATCAGCAAGACAACAAACACACAGTAGATAGGGACACCCTTTCGTGTGCACCTGGTCAAGACCTTTGGCGCTTTGCCCTCGAGAGCTAGCCCGTATAGCGATCGGGATGCGCAGTACACATAACTATTTCCAGCAGAGAAAGCGGCGGTTAAAACCATAGCGTTGATAATGTGTGGTAATATTGGAATCCCAAGACGGTTCATCGCGACGACATATGGCGAAGCCGCTGCACCTGGCTCGGAATTGTCGAAGGCTTCCTTTAGCTCAGCGTCGTCATACGGAACCAGAATTCCCACGCATAAGGAACCAAGCATGAAGAAAGTGGTTAGTCGATAGAATACAGCATTGAAAGCTTTAGGCATGACCGCACGAGGGTTCTCCGCCTCCCCGGCAGCCATCGAGACGTAATCAGGTCCAGCTCTATTTATAGTTAATATATGAGCGTTTACCCCTATTTTCTAGGTTAGATAATGAACCTACATCGTGAAGGAAGCTTGGATCAAGCATTGTAAAAAGCCCTGGAATCTCCCCAGAGAACCAGTCGTGTAGTACTCGGCGAAAGACCCAGGTTCGTACCAATACCGGAAGCCGAACCGATCATGTAGCGGATTGCCACCCAACATAACAATGAAGGTGAATATGATCAATCCGACGATGAGCAGGACCTTGCCCAAGGCAGCCCAGAATTCAGTCTCGCCGTACCACTTCACAGCTAGGACGTTGATTAGTGCATAGAGCACGAGGACAATGGCGATGATCCCTCCGGCGGGCACAATATCACTCCAGTAGTGAATAACGACATTGCATGCTGTTACCTCGAATGGCACGAGCGCAGCTTCGAAGATGAAAAAGTTCCACCCGGCAGCGAAGCCGAAGGCCTCATCGACGTAGCGGCCAGCGAATCGGATCTAACAGGTAAGAAAAAGCAATTGTTAGTATTTCTGACCTTGCCTTATGTCATATTATTAAATATTATTTTTTTTCCCAATTCGGCCAAGAATTCAAATTGTTGTACTCACTATGGTTGGTTACGTTAGTTCATAGTTATCACGCTATAAAAATAAAAATTTGGAGATCGCTCGAAAATTTTCAATGGGTGAAATCTTGGGGCTTCAAAACATAATTCCATACGTACCAAATGGTGAAGAGATAGGTAGATATGTAACCATCTCAGCCATACACATAGTTATGGCGAGAATGACCGTACACCAGAGCGAAAAGGCGATGAAGAGACTTCCCGGTCCGCCTTGCAAGAGGCCTGTTCCGATCGAGACATAGAGAGCCGTGCCAATGGTTCCACCAATACCGATCAATTGAATATGTCGAGGTTTAAGCTTGCGATGCGTGCCGTCGCTATCATTAACCGTCGTGAGGGATTCAATATGGCTGCCCCGACGGCCGAGGACGCTCTTCTCAGCATCTTTGACGTCGTTACCGGACGCGTAATCGGGCGGTAAGGCTGTCGAATACTCGACACCCGAGGATGCCATGTTGGTGTCAATTGTTTCTATCCAGATTCCAGATGCAGGGACTTCAAGTAGCGGGTAGCCAATTGCTCGGGACAGCGTTCAGACCGCGGAAAATTCCTTTAAGTAAAAGAGAAAAGAATTCGGCGATGAATTCCATAGGTGATAGGTGATAACTGTTAGACGTGACTGCAAGAAGATAGTCAGTCGCAGCTGGGCTATGCGACCTTGGTCAGATCAACCAGTCAGCAAGAGAAGAGAAGAAAAGAAAAAGCAATGTAACAGCAGGACGCCAAAAGCCGAGGCGGCGAAGGATCTGTCAGTCTGTTTCTCACTTGTGCGACGTTTAATTACCATGTAATAATCAGTAATAATAGGTGAGTAGGAAAGATAACATGTGCCAAGATCATTCCGGAGCCTTGGTTCGTTCTAGGGTTCTAGTCTTGAGCTGCTGGAGGCTGGAGCTGCGAGCGTTGAGGAACCGTGTAGCCTAGGTAGGTACTACCTATTACATAGTACAGTATGCACCTAGTAACCTAAGAGACAAGGATTCAGGCCAACAAATGTGTGACCGATGATTGGTGATTGGTGGGTAGCGATCGGACAAGGGGGGCATATCGACGCTCGTGTACGCCCAATGCACGCGAGAATCTAGTTGCTGCAGTTGCTGCTGAGAACTGCTAGGTAGGCTAGGCAAGTACGATGTAGGCTAGGCTGCTAGGCAAGGGACCGGGGGTACTGGGGGTACTGGGGTTTAGGTAACGGCAGGTCTTGCCAGGAACCACAGATAAGCGTGGGTGTATCCATGAATCTCTCTCCACCGGTGACATGGACGTGACGGTGGCGGAAGTAGCCGAGTAATACATAGTGTATATAGTCTCACATCAGCATAGCATTGTTTTGCCATACCGAAAGCTAGTTCAGGATAGTTGGGGGGGTTTCAAGGTTTTCTCGCCACTAACTTATTCCAAAAATGGGGGTTGTTCGTTGATAGCTGAATATCCACTGTAATCCCGAGCTCTACTAGGTATGCTGTACTAAACGTCACCGATTCATTGTTGGTAACGACAGACTGACAAAAAGATGTTATTGTTTGGAATACTGAAAAGCCGCTTATCTTGCTTATCTTAGCTGTCTCGTGCTGAGCCTAGCGAGTAAGACTGCGAATTAGCCCTGGAAGATCCGTGCTCTACGCATCAATAGCCCTAGTAGATACTAGATACTAGATACTAGAGACCCTGTCGCATGCATATGACTCAAGAAAATGCAGCTTTTCCTTCTGTCCAGCAACTTTCGGTCAGCTCAATGCGATTTGACCCTTGACTGATATCTATACCTAGGACCTAGGTATCCTATATCTCACTACTGTTATCCGATGATAATAATCTCGTAAGGATATTTGAAAAAAAACGTAAGGCTGAACAGGTCATGTTATGTTTTTATTTCTCTTAACCGAGGTATTCAGGGCTAAATCTCCGTCCAATTTCCACCCAACTTCCCATTTGTGGCATTTGTGGGTTGAGATGTGGGCTGAACCGCCTAAGCACTTGGCTTACCCGCGCTAAAAACGCCTACTACATAGTAGTACTATTAACCGTTCCCCGGACTATTAACTGGCTTGACGGGCTTGTTTGGGAATCGTTCAAAGTGTGTCCTAGAAGCTACAAACGCGGAGAATCCTGGGCTGGTCTGTGAGGAAGTTGATGCTTCCCCTTCAACGTCATTCCTCACGCCACTGTCGCCTTTTGGGGTCGGACTAGCAGTCTCTTCTTGGCTCAATCGTCGGTATAGATGATTATCCGTCGCAGATGAGAAAACAGACTGCCGTCTGCCCGAGAGAACGTTCCCAACAGCTTCACCGATCGTGGAAGCGATATCTTTAGAATGGAATAAAATCCCTAATTCCTGGCTCGTAAACCAACTAGCGCGATCCATCTAAAACGCTTCATATTAGCATAATAATGATGCGAATGTTTCGTTAGTTTATTTGTAAGTTGAGAAGAGTCTTCCAAAAAAAGTCTCAGAGAATAGGAACCAGCAGTTACTTACATTTCCAGATCCAAGCACAACGTATTGGCCGTCTACGAGAGTGAGTTTAAGATGCGATTGTACTGGCTCCTCAGCTACGCCATCCTCCCCACACCCCGCTTGCCTTTCAGCGTCTGGGCAATAATAATCAATACTCAAAAATCCTAGTCGAGGTTGTTGTGCTTCGGTATCAGGACCGCAGTTGGCCTTAGATCTGGCCTGTTGATCTTCAAGTTTTTTGTACCTCCGAATCAGCCATCGGAGGCAGATGGAGGTGGTCGTGCCGGCAGTGAAGAGTTGCTCTAAAATCATCAATCTTTTGCTAGTCACTATCGCGACATTGACACCCCGCTTCAAAGCTTCGAGAAGTTTGTCAATGACCGCCCAGGATGTTAGGTTCGGCGTTTGCATATAAATGAAATGCTCCGCTAGGTTTAATAATCGCAAGACTGCTTGGTTGAGAGGCGTCGATGGTGGCGGCGGGGAGCTGCGCCATGGAATAAAGTCGAATCTAGGGTTCTGGTGGTGAGAAGAAGGTAACAGAATTGTTGGAACCTCAGGTCCCGGAGGGAAAGCATCAAAATGATCAACGGAACTTGGTACCGCAGGTATCTCGATTTCGTTCAAGTTAAGAGGATTGGCGGATCCATCGTCGGGGATATCTCTTGTCGTAAGTTGCTCGAGTTGTCCGTCCCAGACGTGCCGGTAGAACTTGACCAAGCTAGCCACGGCGTCTCCGGTTATTTCAACGCATCCTTCAAGCCACGGTTCCCAACTCACATTACAGCTAGGGAGCCAGGCTCGCTCACGATCAACAATAACAAATTTGGGGTGCATCACGCTAAAAGGCAAGAAAAATAAGCTCTTCACCCTCAAATCGATGAGCCCAGCCTCCAAAACTTCCCTACTAGGCAGGCCGAGTTGCGATGACCACGTCGATGGCGGGTATATATATCCATCTCTGGACGTTGTGTGGAACAACTTCTGGAAAAGAGACCTCGACGACAGACAGATACGTATTCTTAGAGGTGACAAGGATGCGCGATCTGAGATAGAAGTGCGGATATGCTCGCGGCGTGCTTCGGCAAGCCTCTCTAAAGCATCCCTCAAAGCCGATAAAGTGGGTGATCCAGCCCAGAAGCAAGTAACCAGGATGACTTCATATTTAGCTTCGAGTATTGCAGGAATTAATGACTGGGTATATATGGATGCGCCCGTGCCTATTTGAAAAGCGCACACTGCAGATGAGCTAACCAAACATCCCGGATCGCGAACGTGGTAATCCGGAAAGGCGTCGTATGAAGCTGCAGCATTTTCTATGAGGGAATCTCTCCAGGGGTCCTTGAATCTGGGGAAAGAGTCATCTGTGATGTAAGGATTGTTAGGCTTTGTCGAGCCCGGAGAATTCATCATGCGAATGTCGAAAGACGAGTGTTGGATGCGCTGACAGGGAAATTAAGTCTATTAATTCAATCGTGGTTCTCGTAAATTACGTCAATGGTTATCCTCTTCGGGTAGAAATGAATGAAGATCGATACTCAGATTAAGATAAAATATAATAGTTGTAATTATAATTATTGGGAAAAAATGGCAATGAGTGAGGCGTAGTGAGGCTTCATAGAGCCCAAGTATCGTTGCCCATTTTCAAGGACCGGAGGACTGCAGGACTGGAGGATTGGAGGACTGATCTTTTAATAGATGTCCATTGTTGATGGAATGGTGGAATGATGAAATTCGCTCCATCAAAAATCATACCGCGATGATGATTCGGAGGCCTTTCAGGGGTCTTCATCGTCTTTGCGGTGAACAATTTACAAGGGCAGCAAGGGACGAGCCACCACTAAGCCACGTGTCATGTGACAACAGCCCCTACAACAGCCCCTTCGACCCCTCTAGATTTTAAGGTTAACCGCTTCAGCAACACCCCACTTACCTAATTAGATGTGCCGGTGGGGTAACTGGTGGGGTAGGGGAAATATCCCGAGTCGATGAACCCAATTTTATTGCAGAGTCGGTGTCTCCTTCACACCTTTGGGAACGGGATGACATAATTCACAAAAGATTAAAGCGCTAAGAATAAATTTTCCAAGCATCCAAGCGACACACTTTTCTTACTTATTACATCATTTCATCATTCCCTCATTCGTCTTATGCCCCTTTCATTCAGTTGGTATCTTAGACTTCCCCGACTTCCTACATACCTACTACCTACTAGGTATTATCCATCCAATATGTACACGCTATTTTCCCAATTCCCGCACGTACTATGTAGCATGCATGGATCTCCGCCCTACGCAAGCTCCGGATTCCGCGTCGGACTAAGCGACACCGGGTAGTAGAATAGCTCGTGGGGGTCAAGGTGTGCCTTAAGCTGTTGAAGCTTGACAAGGTTATTTCCCCAGTACATCTGCTGTGCTCTCGTCCGGTTCAAGTTCGTGTCAGGGTAGTTGAAGTACATCCCCCAATCCGATGCCGCTAGCGGCCTCGTCGTCGCCGATGCCCAGTCGTTGACAAACTTGAACCCAGTCTCCGGAGCGTCACTTGTTGCGATGTAAAACTGAAGGATATACAGCTTGTCGCGGTGCGCATAAGATGTCAACTTCGAGTCAGCCTTCCATACCGCCGAATTCTTCCCTCCTTGGATATCCATCTGTATATACCAATGTGCCGTCTCATTCTTAGCTACGCTGAACCAATAGTCGGTAAATCCCTTGGCCGACGTTCCGTTCAGCCCTGCGAGTTCAAGACTCTTACCATAGAAGTTCTCTTGCTATGACAAAGTCAGCTCCGGGTCGCCGTGTCGGGCACTATGTTCTGGTATGTTTGTCTGCTTACCACTTGCGTATAGGGGTAGGTCTGATTCAGCTTCATCGTCGCAAAATGTTCTAGGCCTTTCAGCCAAGGGACTGTCTGAGCTGCTGCCAAATTGCCTCCAGTCTTGTTCAGTAGCGGGGCGAGCGCAGCTTCAAGATCAGTCTTGTTGCCGTGATAGGAACCTTCTAGCTGGGTGAATTGGCGTGTGGCATAGAGACGCATATTCAGCTCGGCAGGCTGAGTGTTCAGAGCGAAATCTTCCAACGCTTCCAATCCGGCAACCGATGTGTTCTGCTTCCATGGCAGACTCACTACAAACCATGTCACATTCGCGGGAGGCTCGAACGTATTGAGCTCGTAGCTTGTCACGACACCGAAGTTGGACCCAGCACCGAGCAAACCCCAATAGACGTCCTTATTTTCGGTTTCAGAGGCATGGATAAGTGTCCCATTTGCTAAGACGACATTCATTCCGGCCACCCAGTCCAGCGCTAGCCCACGAGTGTGTGAGCTCATGCCGAATCCCCCATGAAGGACGTGACCGGAGATACCGACTCTAATTTATTAGCTCTCGCCTTCCCTCTCGATTTGGATTCAACTCACCCAGGGCAAGTTCCATGAGATATAGCGCGATTTCCTTGCGCAAACAGCTCCGCTGCTAGGTGGCCGAGTCTCGTTCCCGCGTCCACAGTTGCAACGTTCGTCTTCGTATCCAATTTGACGGAGTTCATGCGGTCAAGTTCAATAATGAGATGGCCGTCTTCTCCACCAAGACCTAAGGAGGCATAACTGTGTCCTCCGCACTTCGGTGTCACCTTGTAACCTAGCTTCGAGCCGCATGCTACGGCACTTCGTATCTGCTCCACCGTAGTTGGTACAGCAATAGCAGCCGGTAGAAATGGTAGTCGTTTGTTAAAAGGTGTGATATCACGGTTGTAGTCATCAGAACCAATTTCATCCACAGCAGTTCTGCTACCCGAAAGACAATCCTCCAAGGCAGCGCGTCGGTTAAGAACAGTGCCTTGGGCTAGGCTAACCATAAGCCCGAGGCAGAATGTCACTGTCGAATGCATCTTGTCAGCGGCTCAGAGAATGAATAGTACTTGCGACCGAGATGCTCTCAAGACGAAATGAGACGTCCCGATTCCGTGAACCACCGGTTTCCTTTAGAGATTATTATATCCTCTATTCGGCCAATTCCGTCTACGAAGAATCGAGATTCTCGAACGACCTGTCGAACGACTAAATAACTCTATCACAGAACGCTGTTTATACTTAACTTATAGCGGACGTACAGTTAAGGACGATACAGGGCTAAATGACCCGATATTTTAATTTCGAACATCCTTGGCTGTTCAATTCGGGAGTTCCAAGCTCGTTACTACGGATGTCTCCGTAAATTGACCGAGAGAATATCAGGTCCATCTTACACAACGGCGGAAACGTATGAATTTTGGCCCGCACGAGGCTCGCTCTCCCAGCGCCAGTGGGCATAAGGCCGATCTACTCGGTATCTCGCAATCTAACTTGTTTGGATTACGATATCATATACAGCCTATATAAAAAGATGCTTTTCATAACATTTTATGTGGCACCTAATCAGGCGCAGCAACTATTGATAGCGCTTAATTTCGATCGTCTCCACGCAGTTAGATACAAGTCGAACCACTGTTCGATCTAAGTACCAACACGTCATATGGACATACTATGTCTATTTCTCGGGATCATTCTTTCGCGGCAAGGCTCCTCCTTCTTAGACGCATCTCAAACAAGCGCGCTCAAGTACCGGATAGGTGATTGGAGCTCGGCAAGTCGGGTACGGAGAGGAGGCTCATAACTACGACTTACTGGATTGGTGTCCCATAGGGCTGGCCCAAACCATATGATCTCACGGAAGGTGATGTGCCATATTGGCAAGGCTCTCGAAGGCGCACGGCCTAAACGGTGTTAATTGCCGGCGTCTAAGTAAATAAATACACAAACGATGGCGCCAAAGTCAACCAGTAATGGGCCCATCTCCTTTACAGCCAGCTGCATACCAGACATACTTAGAAAATTCACCAGGTCACGCGTCAATTATGTCCAAGTTGGGGTGCATAATCATCCGCCAAGAGGTAGTGTTTTCTAAGCGCCGGCTGCATATTGCGAGCTCGCGATCGAAAACAAAAGGTGTAATTAGAGGCACGTTATTTCCCCATGTGCTATATGTCCATCAGGACGCAGGACCGTTCCTCCGGGATCGTCGTAGAGAGTGTGGGGGACGTCTGGGGTATCGTAACATTCAAGTAAGTACGAAGGGGTATTTAGCCAACAAGATCTCTTCCTTGATATCTTTAATATAGTTAGGGTAGCTGGGGTAGACTGAGTAGATACTCAGACGCGACAGACGCGGTTCCAAACCAATTAGCCTTAAAGGCTTCTGCCGAGCGCAATTCCTCCCGTCCGGAGCGTCGCACAATCGGGAAGATCTTCCGAGATGTTGCCATTTGCGATCGCGGAACCAAGTCGGTGTTCGATTCTGCTCAGCAGCAATATGTTCGCGACACGTTCCCACAGGTTCGCTAGGCTCGATGTCGCTTTGGAGGCTGTAAGAATGGAATGTTACTCCCTGCTGTTGCAGCCGAGTCCTAGCACTCTGATCCTCACGACAGGACACGATCACCTCAAAGGTGAACATCTTCGCATCGCCTTTGACAGATATCATTTTTAGTTTGTGTCTTTCACTCTCCTTTGATCTACTCTCTCCCATCCCGCTGTGTTGGTACGCCGTGTAAGGTAGGTATCGTCCGCCATGTCATCTTTGAAGACCTTGATCTTAGGAACGCTCGGTCTTGCGCCGGAGGTCCTCGGAGCGAATCTCCTCGCTTCGCATTACACTGGCAAGATATTCTCTCTTTCTTACACAGGTGGCGGTAGCAATGCTACATTAGTCAGCAAATCATCAATAGAAGGATGTGGAACTCTTCCTGCTTGGCTACATGTAGACACGAACGGGACAATCGTATACTGCGTTGATGAAGACTGGGATGGAAGTGGCATGCTTTCATCTTATTCTGTACAGCCAGATGGAAGTCTGAAGCAGACTGGGCGTGCCATTACTGCCGGTGCCAGTGTTCATGGTTCGCCCTACGGTAAGGGGAGTGAAGATGGTTATGGCTTCATTGCGACCGTCCAATAGTACGTCATTGATACCCTCTTTCATCTAATGATACTTGGCGCTAATATTCATTATAGCGACCCATCAACCTTGTCAACGTATAAGCTTCCCCTCAGTAATGCGTCGACGCTCGCTCAGAAGCTTCAATTTAACATGACCGAGCCCGGCCCCAACTCTCGCCAAAACGCCCCTCACCCACACGCCGCCCAGCTGGACCCCACCGGAAAATACTTGATCGTGCCAGACCTAGGCGCGGACTTGGTCCGCATCTTCAGCATCGACGCCGAGACAGGAAACCTCACCGCGTGCGAGCCCGGCAAGGCAGACCCAGGCGACGGACCGCGCCACGGTGCCTGGTGGGCCCCCACCGCCGGCTCCACCGCCGGCCAACGCCTGTACACCGTAAATGAGCTGGGCAACTCGGTCTCCGCCTGGACCGCGACGTACCCCGAGGACGGCTGCCTAAGCCTGACGAAGACACAGACGCTGTCCACGTACGCGGAAGGCAGCAAGGCGCCGAACGGGTCCAAAGCCGCCGAGGTGCAGGTGTCGGGCCACTTCCTGTACGCGGCGAACCGGGCGGACGAGACGTTCGGGCCCCAAAACGACTCCCTCGCCACCTACAGCATCGACCCCGCGTCCGGCGACATCAAGTGGGTCGAGGCTACGCCCGCGCACGCGTGGTTCCCCCGCACGTTCTCTATCAATAGGGAGGGCACGCTGGTCGCGGTCGGGGGCCAGACGAGCAGTAATGTGGCGATTATCGCGAGGGACCCCGAGACTGGGAAGTTGGGCGACTTAGTGGCGAACTTGCCGATTGCGAGGCCTGGGACGCCGCAGCAGGAGGATGGGTTGAGTGCTGTTGTGTGGATTTGATGGGGTTGGTTGGTTGGTTGAGGGGAGTACCTATCTAGTGGGTGAAAAAAGGTGTACGGGGAATGATATGCGAAGATTGTGGATGGAGGAGTGAGATATACTTCTCGTATATAAGTTCAAAGATATTGTACATATTTGAATGGTTATGTTCGTCACTCACATGTAAGGTCTTGAGATATACTGCGCTTATTAACATTGTATCTCAATATTAACCGCCTTCTTCACGATGACTGGCATGGTTCAAGATATGTCTGCACTCGTCAGGGATTGGATAAAAGTTTTGAGAAACAACTCGGTTAAAGCGTAGTGTTTCAATTGTCTGGGTAGCTGGAATTCTCTAATACTGGGGCAGATTTCACATTTCCCATATCTACCTTATATATAATAGGTACGCTCCAGAAATAAGCAAGAAACCAATCTTGTGGCGGGATTGTGATATAAAGTTAGTAGGGAATACAATACTAGGTGTCCCCGTGAAGACACCGTAACCAAGACCTAATCTCAAATATACTCGGCTGCCAATTCGCAAAGCCATTGCCACGTCCTTGTTGATATCTAACATGAACCCGTGAATCGTGTTGCGGTTCGTCCTAAAAGCCTACCTGTGAGAATGCCCAGCCCAAACCGGAATTACCGCGCCTAATAAAAGATCTTTTTTTTTATTTTATTCAGTCCGAGAAAGTATTTCCTTAAACTGTCCCGCTGATGCTTAGTTCCCGGATCTCTTGCAACACCTGCTCTACTCTCGAGTCCAAGTCACCCTGGGCGTACTGCTCCCTAGTGTCAGCGTCGAGGTATTGTTGGACTTGCGCCATCCTGCTGTAAGCCTCGGCACAGAACCGGAGTTGGATCTTGACGAGCGCTTCAAAGCTAGGATCGAGGTAAGGCACCCGGAGGTCGATAAGTTGGGGTAGTTCGGTGGAGAGTTGCTCGTTGAGTTGTTCGTAGGCCGCCTTCGCGATCTCCATTTCCTTTTCCGTCCGTGGGAGTTTGGTGACATCCTTGTCGGGCTTCTCGGCTAACTTCTTGACTTTCGCTCGCAGTGCGTCGTAATCTAAGAGTTTGTGACCACGCTTCTTGATGCCTAGATAATATGAGTGTGGGTGAAGGAATTAGATGTTTTGAGACACAGTGTTCTTACATTCGTTAACGTCGGGGAAATATGCGCAGAATCGAGTGATAGGCTCTAAGACAGTGGTTCGGTACGGGCCGTCGAGGGCTTTTATGGTCTCGGAATCTAGATCCTCCACGGCTTGTTTGTAACTCCTACTCACGCCGTCCTTAGCCCCAGCATCGCCGTAAAATGCATCTATCGTCTCGGCTATGCGCATTTGCGAAGCGGTCATGGCTGCGAGTAATGCTTAGCAAACTACCCGCCCTCCCTGCTCCAAGTCATGTAATTGTAGTCTCGTCGGGATATACTGACCTCGTATCGAATCTAGATATCCCCTTGCCTCCTTCTGAAGACGTAGCGAAGCAGCCTCCATCGTCTTAAACCGTCTCTCTTCGACCTCGTAATCGCGATCGTTCGTTTTCTCGACGTGGCCCGTCTTCATCATAACCTGCGTCGTTGCGCGATTGACATTCTTCTTGAACCCTACACAGGTATATAGTTAGCAAGATGTCGGTCTTATAATAGGCTTCATGCCCGGTTGGCGCCATACCTGCCCACGACATTTTCGCGGAGTTGCCTAGTTCTGTTCAATGATGCCCGTAAGGTCTGATAATAAAAATTGGTATTAGTATAAGAATGACAGGTCGATGATTGAGAGAAACGAGGATGAGTACAGGAGTCGTCAGTTTAGTATTTAAAAGCCGGGAAGGGATTGGTGGAAGGGAGTGGTATTTTATTTGCGGATGTTAATGGTGTTAATGGTGAATAAAGCAATGGGTTGGCAAGTTTCCAGGTTATGATGGTGGGTAGGTTAACAATTGGGTCATAACCAGTACGGAATTCGTGGCTGAGCGCTGGAGGCCATTGATTGGCACATGGCACATGCTACGTCAGAGAAGAGTGATTGCGCCACAGTCTGCATGTGCATTGTGCAACATTTCAACTCCGACCGACCACTGGGCAATGTCAGGGGTAGATTAGGTACGTACTCACATACTGCCACTTCCGGAATAGTCGGAACCTTACCAGCCTTACCAAGCCACAACTTGGAACTTCCTGGGAAGTCGGAACATTGAAGAAGCTTTTTTTTAGTGGAGATTTGAATATTGGAACTTCATTTTCAATATTTAAAATATTTGATATCCAACCTACTATCCACTCATTCTCGCTTCGTTTCTTTCCAAGGTTTCCAACAATACATGGCCTAACTGGCCATAGGTCATAAATATGTCTCTTCCTCGTTTCTTGGTTGTCAGCCTAGGCAACCAAGCACCATTCTACGAGTGCCTCCATTCAGCTGGCCATTTTGCGCTTGCTTCATTACAGAGAATACTGTACCAATCACAACCTTCCTTCACATCTGAGCGGTATGGTGGGAAATCTTGCTTAGCTTCGGCGGGCGACCAATATACCCTGGTTCAAAGCCCGACTCAGATGAATGTTTGTGGGCCTTGGTTTGCCAAAACCTGGAGGGAAATGCTTCAACGTAACGAGCTGCCATCCACAGACCTATGTCTGGTCTTGGTCCATGACGAGTTGGAAGATGAATTGGGTCGAGTGAGAATTCGCAAATGGAAAGCTAGTCATCGGGGACATAATGGAATTAAAGACATTAATCGAGTCCTGAACATGTCCGACTTTCCTGGTGCCCATTGGTCACGTATCTCTGTCGGAATCGGCCGACCCGAGTCTAGGGATCAACTAGCAGTTGCAAGTTATGTCTTAAGAAAAATGACAAGGCGCGAGAAAGACATTATCAGAGACGACGTCGGCCCAAGAGTACTCGAATGTTTACGCGAATTGGAACAGGATTGGATAGCGAAGAATTCCAGAACACCATGAGCATCAACTACATCAATTTACACGCAACTGATCTGCGCTGGGCTCTGTGGGAACTAATATGCAACAACCTTCATGATTGAGGTTAGTCGTAATCTGGCATATGCCGAGGAATCAGTCTCAGACGATTTGTGAATACTTGAAGTGGAGGCTCATCGGATGCGAGAATCCATCGTCAGGGAAGCCGCTGCATCCCCCGGTCAATTCATACCTAGTCTCAACTCGATTGCAAAGTGTTATCCCATCACGCAAGTGCACTTTGCGCCGAACCGTTGAACATTGCCGCCACACGATCAGCGCGCCAGCGAGGCCCATTTCCAAAGCATATGAAGCTATTCGACATAGCATGAATAAGCGATTGCACCATCTTAGTTAAAGGGTCTCCCTCTGGATTGAACCCCCAGTTTTCTAGCACGCGTTCGACACGTCCACATAACCCATCACTCATAAGTCTTCGCAGCTCGTTCTCGACTTCTGTTGGGGATAGCCAGATGGCTACGTCGCCTCCTCTTTTCTCATAATCTTCCAGTACTTGCTTGTGTAGAATTTCTGCCGAATCAGCTTCTCCTGCGGGGTTGTTGCTTTCGATATATCCACGATCGCGGAACTCCCGGCGCGCTTCTGCCAAGGCTATGATGTACCGCGTATTGTGTAATGGTGGTGAATGCTGAACCATATTCCAAATCCTCTCGTTGGCCTCCCTTGCAACTAGTGGGTTTATGTTATCGTAGGCTTCCGCCTTCCGACATAGGTCCAACAGACACTCTCCGCATTTCCAGAACAATCGACCCGCAAATGTTTTCATCCCTTTGCCGAGATAAGGAACGATATCTCGAGGTGGATCATCTATCCGTACGAACCGGCCAGCGTCGAACCAAAGACCATAATCCAATCGTGGGGTCATCCGTTCCGAAGACATTCCAGTTCCCGACGAATTCGACCTTTGGTTATTCAGCCTCAAGTCTAGCCGATTCCCATTCTGACTCGTCGTCTGTTCAGTACTTCCTCGATTATAAGACGTCGTTGTGCATGTTGTTATAAGGTCATCCTTATTAGACGACGGGCATGGCGTTGACGATTCGCCATGAGATGTTTCTTCTTCGACCCCATCGTCGCCCATCTCGCCTGACTCCCGTGCATGCGACCCGCTCGCTTCAGCCGCTTCCCGGATCGCGCGAAGTAGCTCCGGACGATCGTCACTACGTGCCACCTTCACAATCTCATCTATGGCCGCTTTCAATCTTTGGCTCATCTGAGTGTCATTGCGCTTCTCCTTGGACGCCTTATTTCGCTGGCGTTTCCGGAACGCGCGTTGAGCCAATTTGCCGCGTTCACGCCGTCGCTATGCGGATTTAGATTAGTAATGATGTTCCAACAAAACGAAAGATATACCCAATCAAAGACGGTCGCTTCTCACCCGAAGCTCTTCTTCAGCGTTTTCCAATTCCTTTAATCTTCCACAGTCCATTGTCTATGCTTTATACACTTCTTTGCCTTATTATTTGGAGGTAATTGTTGAGACCCGTCAAAAGGTTCGACTTTACAATATTCGGATTTGGCCTTGGCTTAAATAGGATGGAATTCAAGCAGCGCGACCCCCTTACATCGGTAATAGGTAACCGGAGGCTTTATGCTGGGGCCTCGGACGAATAATCTAGCCGACTACGAGGTAACATCACGGCGATTATGTAATCCACGATATATAAAGACTCGTTTTCAAGTCGAGTCTAACTACATCTTTCATGCTATGTCTTCCGGTCTCCAAAGACACTCGATGCCATCTATAAATACAGAGGATTCATCATTTCCTCTTGGACAATACCACCGTAAGACGAATACCTACCTACTAATTAAGCAAACCCTCGTAGTTTTTAGATAGGTAGCAATGCCGAAACACATATATATCGAGTATACGGCAGCAAGTACTTAGTTGATTTAGGTAGTATCGTTAGAATGGTAGATAAACATACAGGAGAACTGATTGGCATAAATGCATAGCTTCCTAGGTAGTTAAGCTACTTAGATATTTCACAATAATCACAATGATTACAAAAGTTACCTCGCTCCGACGTTAAACAATCCCACAACCAATACATGATCATTTATAACAATAAGTAGCTAGAGACCATAGATCAAGCCATCCATATTTGTAAAAGACCAGCTTCATTAATTATATTTGCTAAACAAAGAAACTCTATTCTACTAGCGTCACGAAAGACAATTGTTTGTACCACTTATGGTCCTATGTATTATGCGCACATGGTCGAGTTTACCCATATATGAGTCCACTCATTTCATCTGATGTATTGATATTGATAACGATGTTCGAACCTTACCTAGTAGGAATTGCAACCTCCTCGACTTCCTCCTATGTGCGCGGGGTTACCAGCGATCGCGTGTTTCGACGCGTTGTCAGAATTTTATTCCATACAAAGCTATCTGGGCAGGAACCGAGGAACGTATTCAATAACCGCTCCTGCCAAATGGCAGCGTGCCTGCCTTAACTAACGATATTCAAGTGGCCTAGTCGCGTCCCATGGTCGTAAGTTCCTGGAGAAATCTAAGTCGCAAGGATGTTTTCATCTGAATATTCTCAGTAGATACATCCATACCTAAATAAATAAGTACCAGGTACCTTAAGTATCTAGTCCCCCAATGACATCGATCGTTGATCTACCACAACCTTGAAGTTGTGTCTTCTAAACCACCTACCTATTTTCTTCCTACCTCATCCGCACACTAATCTTAAGCTTCTTAAGCTTCTCTCATCATCCAACGGAAACACATCATCTGATATATAACAACAGTCAACCAACCAAACTCAACCAAACTCTTTTGAAACCTGATACCTATTCTCACCTATTTTCTTTTCCATTCCTTCTACTTCTCTCATTTCCCTTATCTCCTTATTTCTCTGAAACTACAATATCTAGTCGAGGCTCGATCGCGATATAGATAACCTTGCGTACTGACAGACCGACGTAGTAGTCGACCTGTTCGTTTTAATTGTGGGGCCAGAGGTGCCTGCTGGGTACCTCGAATCGCCGCCCTCGTCGTCGCCAAACTCAATCTACTGAGTACGTACCTAACCTAGTAGGTATCCGTATACCTTCCCACTTTTGTACCGATACCTTCAACTTCTTCAACTTTGTGCGAGAGATCACGGATGATCCATTTCATTTTAGCAAATGTCAATCCACATACACCCCCAACTTCCATATTTTCTTTTCCTCTTCTCACTAACCAAACTTCTCCAGAATTTTCTGCGCCACTCACTATTTCTCACATCAATCTCCTTCATACTAGCACCCACCTTATAAAAACCGTCTATTCTTTTCGCCCTCACTCAAATCAGGCTGCAGAAGCTTCTCAACCTCCATCTACAATTAAACCCAACCTTCTCAACATGACTCAGCTACTTCACAAAACACGTATCCTTGCCGCCAAGCTCGGCGTGCCCCTTAACGAGGTCACGCTCATAACAAGACTGCCTCTCGAGGAGATGCGAAAGGTCTTCAAGACCATGTGTCGCGCAGCCGAGTTAATGTTGGAGACCAAACCTATATCTAAACACTCACCGGAGACAACCAACGACTCATCTAAACAATCTTGCTTTGTTCAATTGCGCGAAAAGCTCACAGTCGAGATTGTCAGACGCCGAGCAGCAGAGAAGAAGCTCAAGGCAGCAAGAACCAACCTGTACAACGAGATGGGAGAGGAGAGAGCTGAAAGAAAAAAGTTGAAAGCCGAGATCCCGTCTTCCGTCCGTGATGCCTCGAAACCTCGACTCGTCTGGAACGAGACAGACTTCGAGGAATGGATACACAGGGAGATCGACCCAGAACCCCGCCTACTTTTCCCGTCATCAACAAACATGACACTCGAGAAGGCGAAATCCGCACCAAAGGAACGTAGATCGTCTGGTGGTGGGGATTCGAACTATCTCAAGTACCGGGTGCTGGACAACAGAACCATTAAATTCCGATGCCAGATGCACAAAGCCGCCATCCCGGGATCGACTATATCTAAGAAGAGTTCCCAAGACGACTTGAGCAAGAAGCGCTCTAAGGTCAATGGGTATAGAATAGTTAAGAGACACTTGGCGGGGAAGGGAAGAGAAGACCAGGTGGAGAGTCTCGAGAGACAAAAAGAAACTATGGAACGCAGAGATTTCTCCACGAGGCTCTCTGTCGTCGCCAAAGAGTGTCTTACGGAGTTAAACGGATTCAATCGACACATGTTGGAGAATTCGTGGGCCCTTAAGAGGCGTCTTAAGAAGAGAGCACGCGACAGTAAGCGCTGGAGGGAAACCCGCACGGATGATAAGCCTGGCCAGTTCCCAGGTTTGGCCGCTGGACGGCCTTCTCCCCTCCGCACATCAACCTCCCTGGACGACTTGAAGGATGAGATAGTGGACGAGAGCGGCGGTGAGGAACAGACCGAAGAGGGCTCTCCTTGGGATGATTAGGAGCCGATGAACGGAAAGTCCGATTGGGACGATAAGTGGCCGACAAAGGAGGAGTATAACTGGTGTGGCAAACAATCCAACCTTGACTAGACTTCAGTGGTGTGGTGAGTTGTTTTGAACGAGGGCACAGGAAAGATAGCCGTCTTGATGATATAACGAAGGCGATCATGTTAACGGGTTGGAACGATCATACGGAAGGATACCTCAAGCATGGGAGTTCAGCGAGCCCATAGCGCATTTGCATGTTACGTTGAGTAGCTACATACTTTGCATTTTATGTACAAACAGATTTGGACCAGGATTTGGCGATTCTCTGTTAATACTACTTCTTCTTCTCATGGGAATAACATCTGTAGGCGTTTGTGATCGTGATTTCTATCGGAATTCAGCCCCTAAGTCTCTTTTTGATGAATACATCATTATGGTGCCCTGAACAATAGGCATACAGTCGGCATCGGCTCTGTTTATCAACGCATCTGTACGTCGGTCCTCATCCTAACGATTCAACTACCTTTCCCATCTACCCTCCCCTCTAAGCATTACTCGTACTTCAACCTTCACCTTGACGACCCTCCCCACCCTCGTCGTCTGCCTTCCGATCCGCGTCGAAAAGGCTACGGACGTACCCCAAATCATACTCCATAGCAATAGCAGACATCACCAGCCCTAGCTCGCCGACCCGCACGTCGCGCAGGCTCATGTTGCCGTAATCGGGAGTCGGCTCTGCGGGACGCACGGTGATCGAGGAGGTGTGGGCCAGACTCGTCGCGCGGGGCGAAGGGGCGATTTGGGTTAGGACGGCCTGGGATAGGTTCGGGACGAGCGAGTATAGGGCGAGTTTGGCGTTGGTGCTGCTTGGGCCGTGGAGTAGGTTTGGGGGGGGGGTGGCTAGGAAGGGGTTGAAGGGGGGGAGGTTGAGGTCTATGTTGGATGGGGGCGACATTTTACTGCGGTATGATGGAAAACTTAATAAGGTGAGCTATTTATTGGTTGAATAATGCCTGAGTTGGTATAGTGAGATAAAACACACAATGTTATTTTGGAATAGTGAAGCTGGTTAATTTGTCTTAAGTGAAATGTTTGTGGAGGATGTTGAGATCGGAGAGGGGCGCTGAGGGAAGCCCTGTTTTAGTGGGGATGCAGTAAAATGCCCTATTGGGCGCCTAACTTAACCCTAGAACTCCGCAGCGATCCGGTTATTATTGCCTCCAGGGCTTACAAGGTGCCAAAAGCGTGGGATCGAAGGACGCGCTGGGTGGACGGTGATCCTGTGGCGCTTTCTTTCAGCGACCAAGCTGCCACTAATTTCTAGCGGTCCCCCCCAACAACATAGCGAGCTGATCACTACAAAGCCCGAAGACTAGGGGGCATCTCATGCAAAAATAAATAATGGATCATTTAAATTTTGAAAGAACGGATGTCTGTCTAATCTCAAGACTCCTCACCCTCCGACCATCCCTCCCCAGCACTCGATGATGTCAATTGAAAAAATCAACCAAGACTTCTTACATATCCATCTTTCGGCCCGGGAGACTCGTGAGCCCTACAAATCAGCGCGTTAGTTCACTGTCCGCACACCACACCTGCAACATCTCACGAGCGAAAAAAAAACTCACATCCGTCAATCTCCTCCTCGACAGTGCTCTTGATGGTGCACTGGTTGGAGGCGGCGACGCTCTGGGTGGCGATGCCGTTGCTGAGCAGGGGCTTGGAATCCATGGCGCGCTGCAGCGCGTCGCCCTTCCAGCCGAACACGTAGTCGGCGTGGGTGCCGTAGCCGACGCTGTCCTCGTACGACCACACGAACGGCTGCGAGCCGTCCTCGGGCCAGATCGACTTGTCGTTGAACGGGCGCGTGTCCCACATCGTCTCCAGGGCTACCTGCGGCGTGCGCACCGGGTGCGAGGCCGGGCAGGGGCCCGCGGGCACGAAGCCGCCTTTGTTCGTGTTGTACATGTGGTCTTGGTGGTTGGGGCTGTCGAGGTTCTTGCCGTCCCAGCATCTAAGAAAGTTTTTTCGTTAGCGCATATGATTGTTACCTAGGTAGGTTTAACGGTGGGATGTTACGAACGCGGGGAAGTGGTGGATGGCCATGATGCCGGCGGGGCAGGGCTGCTTGGGGAACTCGGCCGTCTCGGGGAATCGCGTCATGACGTCTTGCAGGCAGGTGTAGCGAAGACCGGGGTTGGTTCCGTCTGGGCTGTTGGGGGTTCCGACCGTCATTCGGAAACCCTGGGTTTATTTATTAGACTATCTCGCTAGGTAATCACGGCAGGGAGACTAGGCGAGAAGCTTACGGGCTTGAAGGCGGTAACCTTCTGGTTTCCGTTCGAGTTGAAGGATTCTTGGATATAGTAGACAGTCATGCCACCCTTGATGTCACCCAAGAGGGCGTTGGGGTACTGCTGGACTCGCTTGTAGGTCCCGTTGCGGGCCTTGAAGTACATGACGGCGGTCCAGTAGTTGGAAAGGTCCTCGGAGAAGGTGCAGGTCGTGCAGGTGGCTCGCTGGCTCACGTCTTCCGTAGGGTCCATAGTTGCGTTGAAGCCGTTACCACCGACGATCTGGTGGAGATGCGCCGAGGGGATGACGCCAGGCTCGACGAGGGGGTCGAGACGCTGGACACTCAAAGTCGCACAGCCGAAACGGAGGTACGCCTGAGAGGTGGCGGCAAGCGCCGCAGCGAGAGCTAGGGAGTATCCCTTCATTTTGATGAGGTCGATGTTGAATTCGACGACGACTTTGGTGATCTGACTAACCCGAACTTGGTGGATATATCAAAAAACCCAGCAGCACGAAGCTAGCCGGCCGCCGATCGACCAAGATATATACAGAATAGTCGCCCGTCGTGTCCATCGAGATTCGCTTAATGCCGCGCTCATCGGCCAAATATCCGGGGCTGGATTATTGATTTTGCATTCATCCAGACGCCTGCAATTAAGGTAAGTCCTCTAGCTGCTTCTATAATTTCAATAATTACTGGGAACCGTTCACCTGTTACACCGAGCCACAGCAAGGCGAACAACGGCAAACGCGCGCGTGGTTTATAGCTAAGGAATACGATATATGGGTACTCACGAAGAGGTGCAGTTCATACGACCCAAGAACAATTGGGTAAGCATCAAGTTATCCCAAAAGATTAAGGGGATGGCCGAATTTGGAATACGGCAGTTGGATGATTGGATTCGAGACCTAATACTGCCGGCGACCCCCGCTCCGAGCGCCCCCATTTAGTCGTCCACCCCTGAACCTATCCGGACTTGGGAATACCCACCTATACCATGAATATTTCCCGACTACCGGCAGTCGTATCCCGTCCGGTAGGTACCTTGCGTAGCCAGCACGAAGGTGGTCATGGAGTCGCATCATAATGAGTCATTAGGTCCTTACGGTAGGTTCTTAGGACGTAGCCCTATGCTTAGGAACAATGTATATACCATTCATTCATAGTATAAAATCAGTTGTCAATGATCTTCTTTGAAAAAAAAGACGATTGATATAAGGAAAGAAGAGCGCAACTAGAATGAAATTTCTGAATAACAAAATACACTTTAAAATTTTCTTGCTCTGAAGAAAAAAATAGAGGATGTTGTGGATGTGGATGGAGAGGAGTGGCCCGTGAAGAATTACCCAATTAGGCAATACGCTAGCGTATTGTCACCGTCAATTGGCTAGTCGTCCCGTCCCAGGCTCAGGGAGGTGTTAGGCTAGGAACGTTGTAAATGTGCGTCTAACAATTGTTTCCGGAAGGTTTTCCGCTTCAATAATGATTGTTTGCGCCATTGCCATCATGTAGGTAGAACTTCTGAATTTTCTATGTTTTTAACATTTCTTCCAGGAACTTTCCACTGGGAGAAGGCAGTGCTCTAGCGAGAACAGACAATCCTGAGCTCCTAGGTATGGAATGGTAACACGAGAATCACAGCGATGTTCAGAAGATAAGACCGTACATCAAGAAGGGATACGGAGCCAGCTATTTGGTAACTTTCTTTTATTGGCAAGTAGTTCGTTCTTCAATATAAATTTCTACAAAATTGCCCACAATATACCAGCTCCAAATTCAAACTGTCCTCCTAGACAAGGACAGGTGCTAGGTAGTGTAGCCACTATTCTAGAAATCCCCATAAATCCAGTCCAGGTTTTGCTCTCTTCCATCTAACTCATACGTGTCTAGCCAGGAACGCGTATCCGTCAGCGATAGACTTCACAGCCTCCGCGTTCGATTCGTGGCTACGGTACATGTCGAACAGATGCGCCGCGTTACCGATAAGCCGTAACTCAGACTCTACGCCGCTTCTGCGCAACTCGTCTGCCGTTCGCTGGGCTTGCTGCCACGGGATCAAGTCATCTTCGTAAGGGTGCACTAGGAACGTCGGTGTCTTGTAAGCGCCTGATCGGATCTGTGCTAGAGGGCTAATGGCCTGAACTTGTTCGGGGGTTGGCTGAGGTAGCTTTGGTACACCGGCTTGTGTGCCGTTCTGCACCGATTTCTTCAATCCGTGGACGAGAACGGGAACGGTCTGGCCGTGCCAGTTCATGTGGAGGACGATACGCGAGCGAGCGTCGTTCTTGGCCATCCATCCACCGGCAGCTCGTGTACCACTTGGCGGGCTGTATGCTGTGATGGGGGAATCGGATACACCCTCCCATAGGTTGTATGCCTCCGCTGTTAGGGCGGCGTCGCCGTAAGGCTTGTTCTCGCGCGACCAGCATTCGTCTTCATAGTCAGTAGGGCAGTAGAACGCTAAGATGGCATCAGGGGGTTGGAGACCCGCCGAGGGCGCTGTCCAGCCTAAGCTAAGGGCCAGAGTACCTCCAGTTGACCAACCGACAGCGACTACGCGTTCACCAGTAATACGCACGTCAGATCGCTTCCGGGGCAATGATGGTAGGGTGTTGCGAGCCCAGTTCAAAGCATCTCGAACATCTGTCATAGGCCCCTCTTGAAGAGTGGTCTCGGGGCAAAGACGGTAATCAACGCTAACGGGTAAGAATCCTGCGTCTAGCAAGGTTTGTGTCTGCTTTGGGCGGACGTCCTTTCGAGACAGCATAACATGGCCTCCTCCATGTACCATCAAGGCTAAACGACTTCGACATTAGTAAATCGATTTTATAAATAGGTCGCAAGACTATTAATAGGGAAACTCACCAATAGGCCGTGCCTTGCTGCTGTTTTGCGGTGTTGATGGGTAGAATATGTCGGCTTGGAGTTGTAAAGAGTCGACTTGCTTGAAAACCACCGTCTCCTCTGTCTCAAGGGGAGATGATAGCTCAACAGCCGGGGTGCTGATAGGCGGGGATGAAAGTTGAGGCGTGGGCGACGCAACGATAATGCGAAGAACTTTAGCCTCTTCGCTGGCGCCATCTGACCAGTCAACCCATTGGAAGCCAGATGTCTCGAGGTCCTTCTTCCACCTTAACTCGGAAGCAAGCGCGTGTGTGCGGCCATCGTCGAATAGCCACCACCCCTCTACCAATCCCCAGACGAGGTCAAACCAGTAGAGGTTCTGCGTGTGCTCCACAAGGCAAACTTGTCCATCCTTGCGCAGCATTTTCCCGATGTTAGTGCACGATCGGACGAGACTCGGGGTGGCGTGGATGCAGTTGGTGGAGATAATCACGTCGAAGCGTCTCTGGAAATCCGCAGTTGGTTCTTTCTCAATATCCACCAGACCATATTCCATGAATGGATATTTAGCGAATTTCCTCTTAGCGGCAGCGACCAACGATTTTGACACATCAGAGAAGGTATACTTGATTTTCTGTCCGGCAGCACTGTTGCTAAGTTGCTCGACTAAGTGCTTTGTCGTGCCGCCCGTGCCAGCGCCAAGTTCCAGGATCCGGATCTCGCGTTTGCCCTGGAACCGCTCGCACACATCGACTAGGAAGCGCGCGAGGTACGATGTCGCGGCTCGGAACATGGGACCGTTGGTGTACACATCTTCCGTCAATTGTCGGGCCTCCGCGTTTCCAAACATAAGAGCCAAGGGGTCGGCCTTGCCCTGAAGGCAATCCGCTAGGCGAGCGCCCGTCGTGCGTAGCAGTTTGTGCTCCCCAGCGTGCTGCGGGAATCTCTGCACGATAGCGTCATGGAGATCTTTAGCCGACGCCTGGGGCGCTGAAAGGCCCGTCCGCTTAGCGCTGGAGCGTCCGCCCACGATTAGGCCCCCGTCCTCTAAGATTTGGTACATTTGCGCCATTAATTTGTCGTGTTTATGTTCGTACACGGGCTCTGGAAGACTGTCGCCAGCTTTGAGAGTCCGAAGGTCGCAGCCTAGGGTTGCGAGTGCTTCGACAGTGTAGGCGATGACCAGTTCTGATTGCAGCGGGAAGACGGTTTGGCGGAATTGACCGAATCCGTATTTCTCGATGTCGACGTCGAACGAGCTTCGGTTGCTGGAGAGCCAGTCGCTGCTGACCGCGGCGACACCTCCGTCTTCGACTTCTGGCTCTTCTTCCTCGTGGTGATTTTCCGCTCCATTTGAGCTGGACGGTCCGTTCTGTGTTGGAGCTGCAGCAGGAGCAGGAACAGCCGCCGAAGCACCGCCACCTAAAAGTTTGGTCAGAGATTGAACGTCCGTCAAATCTTGCATGTCGTCAATCGACAAGGTGATGTCGAATCGCTTCTGGATCTCGCCAGAGATCTCCGTGATCATCAACGAATCTACACCCAAGTCCGCCAGATCAGAGTCGAGTTGTATTTCATCGACAGTCATTCCGAAGATCTCGCTTAGCATTGTTCGGACAGATAAATCGACCTTGGCGGCTGCGGAGGAACCAGCAGCGGCAGCAGCAGGTACGGGTTCTTCGCCCTTGGTAGATTCTACAACAGTTTGATTAGGCGAAGGTTCATTCAGCTGAGTCTTTGGCTCCAATTTCGAATCGCCATTTGTGGAACTGTTTGTCGCTGGCGGTAGAGATGGGTTGGTCTTGGGCGCAGGCGTGGTTGAGTTTTCGTTGATTTTTGACAGAACCCTGCGTAGGGAAGCAAGAGGTACTGTGGTGAATTCAGCACCTAGGAGGGCTACAACAACGGCTCCGGTGGAATCCAATACAAAGACATCGTTTACGAGCGTATTCTTGCCCTTGGGCTCCATATTCGAGTACAATTTCCAAGTTCGCGCAGAAGGCTTTTCTTGGCTATTCGATTGCAAGAACGCGTCGCTCCAGAGTACCTCTCCAATAGCGTTGCATACGGAAACCTCGTCGTCGCTACCTTCCAGCAGGCAGTTCACATGAATACCTGCAATCTGCAAGAAGTTGTCAATAGCTAGAGGATCCGAGATGCTGTCTCCAAGACGTTCTGCTTCCTTTCCGGGAGGCATAACTACATCGCCCACGACTTCGCCGTCATAAGCGACAGTATTGCGAACACCCTTATAATACGGCGCATAATTGACGACTCGGGCGAAGATCTTGTACAGAATATCTCCCGATAATCTGTTGGCGCCCGGATGCGAAGCGATCTGGTCGTATCGCGACCGCCCTAATAGTCGCTTGACGAATTTGAATCGGGAATTTGCCGCATCTGCTGCGAGGAGGGTCACGGTGCCTTGCGCGTGGTTGGTACGTTTAGAGACTGGTGGCGGATTTGCAACATCGGCGCCAGTCGAGAAGAAAGTGAATGGCCACTTCGGGCTGCCACTTTCATTATTAGCACCCCGTTTGAAGCTGATGCGAAGGACTCCATTAGGCTTTAGCCCTAGTGGTGATAGAATACGCATGTTCTCGATGTGAGGCACTTTCGAACTCTTCGCCCCAGCTTCTTGGAGAGCTTGTGCTGCTCGAATAGCTAATTCGAAGTATAGGCCAGCGGGAGTTAGACTCTGACCTACAACTGCGTGGCCTTTGACGCTTAGCTCGAAAATTTCATGTGAAGGATCGACGGCAAAAATGGTCTCTCCCTCAGCGTCTCCTAGCCGTCGCAGTAACTCCGGTGGGCCTGCTGTGGCGGGCACTGGAGCCTCGATCATGGATTGCGGACGATGAGGTTGGTACATGATCCAGTGCTTCGTCTTAGCAAACTGGTAAGGAGGTAGGTCCAACCACTTGTAATGGTCTCCATCTTCACCATGGAAAGCCCAGAAATCTACCTTGGAACCAGCTGACCATAGACCAGTCGAGGCTTTGGCAAGACTAGTCCAAGGGTTGCCACGGCCGAGATCCATTGAAAGGAAGACATCTTCCCTGTTACCTGGTACAGCACGACGAGCCATACCAGTGATAGGAGACATAGACCCAGCTTCAAGCCAGACAGATGAGGGGTATCGACTGGCGATTCTTTGCACAGCTTCTCCGAAGTACACGGTTTCGCGAGTGTGCTCCACGATCTTAGCGGGGTCGATGCTGGTCCAGCTCTGGCCACGAGAACATGTCTCGACCGGGATTGACGGCTTTCGCCAGGCAAGAGATCCAGCCAAGTCCTCTAGCCCATCCAAAATGGGATCTGCGAGGCGAGAGTGGTATGCGTGGCTATTGGCTAGTTTGACTGTCTTCAGTCCTGGCGAAGCTTTGCATATCTGTTCCATAGAATCAATTGCCGCTGCTTCTCCAGCAAGAACGATGTTTCGCGGGCCATTGTAGCATGCCACGTCGACGGTCTTGGTTTCAGCAACAGTCTGGAGAATAGTGTCAAGACGCTCTTTATCTCCTTCAATCGCTAGCATGACACCGGGGTCCGCGCCCCAGAGCTTCTGCATTAGTTGGGCGCGGCCTGTAACTAGGCGGAGACCGTCTGTCAGATCGAGGCTACCAGACACCGCCAAAGCCGTCAATTGCCCAAAGCTATGTCCTATTAAAGAGCTAACTTGCAGACCAGCATCGATCCAGGTCTTAGCACTAGCATACTGCACAGAGAATAGCATGGCGTGCAGCAGGACTAGATCATCGACAGGAGCCGGGTCGAAAATGCGAGGGAAGAACGACGTCAATCCCAGAGAGCGACTCACCTCATCACAATTCTCGAGGTGGGCCCTAAGAAGTGATGAACTGTTGAAAAGATCTCGCGAAAGGTAAACGTTGTGACCTGTCTGTCCGCCGAAGCAAAGGATTACTGGAGCCGGCCATTGTGCTGCTGATGTCTTCTTCTTGTCTACTTTCCTCTGCGACAAGGCACGGGTTCCTGATGTAATAGCATCAAGCTCTTGCTTAAATGCAGAGAGATTTGTGGTGGTCCATGTTGATGTGTATTCGAGGGTCTTGTTTTGCTTGCGCGCCAGGTTATACGTCAAGTCTCCAAGTGTGACGGAGGCATTTCGATCCAAGAATGTCTTGAGAGCAGCGCTATATGCACGCAGGCTTTCTGGTGTCTTAGCCGACAGTAACACTGGGTACTCAACGGTATTACTCTCCGACAGCTTGCTAATAGCATCCTGTCTTGTCGATGTTAGGCGGTATTCTCGGACTACAATGGCAGCATTGCTTCCAGCCGCACCGTAGTTGTTAATCAAGGCAGCTCGTCTTGAATTGGTCTGCCACTGGCGAGTTCTATCCGCAATTGCCAATCTATCGGGTTCCAAGGCAGGAATCTTCGGGTTGAGGCGAGTAAAGTTAGGCTGCTTGGGAATAGAGCCATGCTGAAGCATAAGAAGAGTCTTGATCACGCCGGCTACACCTGAGGCTGCTTCGGTGTGACCGATTACGTCTTTGACTGAACCTATTACTAGTTCCTGGGCTCGGTGAGGGTCACCGAATGCAGTGCGAATACTGGCGCATTCAATCGGGTCACCCACCGGTGTTCCTAAAATACCGAATGTAAGTATCACGTCAACGCCGTTCAAGCGAACAAATTTCGACTGGGAAAAAGTGATCGCATAAATGGAAATTGTTAGCTTACCTGTTCCATGCGCCTCCACATACGTGACGTCTGAAGGCGAGAGTCCACCGCCGGCTAAAGCCTGAAGATATAGATCGCTCTGTGAGTTCGAGTCAGGGACAGTGATTGGGCTGCAACTAGAGTTCTGATTGACAGCCGTCCCCGCAATGGTACCGAGAATACGGTCGTTGTCGGCGATGGCTTGTGCCAGTGGTTTCAAGACTATCATACCAGCACCCTCACCTCGGCAGTATCCATTTCCTGTAGCATCGAAGGCCTTTGAGCAACCAGTCGGGCTAAGGAAAGAAGCAGCAGCCAAGTTCTGGTAGAAAGTAGGGCTTGTGATCATATTGACGCCTCCCGCAACAGCGATAGAGCAGTCGTTGGTCTGGAGAGCTTTGCAGGCATTGTGAATAGCCACAGCCGACGAAGAACACGCCGTGTCGAACACGACCGAAGGTCCAGTCCAGCCGAAATAATGGCTGACCCTACCACTAATGAAAGCCCGAATGGCTCCGCAGGCTGAGAAAGCGTTTGCGTGCTCTGACGCGATGTTGTCCTCATACTCGACATAACCCGCGCCCACATAGCAACCTACTGGGCGGTTTGGCGACTCGGCCCCGTCCGCGTATCCGGCTGATTCCATAGCCTCATATGCTACCTGGAGTAGAAGCCTCTGCTGTGGGTCCATGGATGCGGCCTCGCGGGCAGACATCCCAAAGAAACGATGATCGAAAGCATCGTGGTCTTTGATGAAGTTGCCGAAGAAGGGGCCCTTGGGTGTGCGCCATAGCTCCGAAGACTTGAACCGGTTCTCAGGCACGGGAGTAGTCGCGTTTTTGCCCGAGTTAATCAAGGACCAGAACTCTTCGAGGGAGTCGGCTTGAGCATATCGGCATGCCATGCCAATCACAGCGATAGGTTGTGTGGTGGCTGTGATTGGGGGAGGGACGGTACTATAGGGTGTAGTCTGTCCAGTCGTCAAGTTACTATTCGGCAGGGTCGTATAAGGTGGTGTTGATGTCTGGGAAGACTGTCCGAGAAATTCGTCGGACACTGCCGCTGTTGACTTCAATGACCGAGGGATGGCTCCCGAACTATTACCGATAGGAATGACGTGTACCGGCTGGCCTTCCACCACGTCCAGGGTTGCTTGGACAGTATCGTACCACTTGCATACGTCTAACAATATGCAGTTCAAGGCGATCTCATGGAGTAATCCACTCGTTATGACTTCAGTATCCGATGTAGACCTCAGGGGTAGGGCCAACTGTTCGACCGCAGGGAATTGGAAGTCTGTGTTCTGTTGGCACAATGTCTTCACTTCCTGCACTAACTGTACTCGATCCGGCTTAGTAGTGTGATATCTACCACAGAGACCAATGGGCTGGGCAGACAGTCCGCCATCGGCTAATTGCTTAGAGAAGCCAACAAAATGGCTCTCTGGTATCGTTATTGTGACTCTGTCTACATCTGTGATACATGATACATATGCCTATGAATTAGGGTAAGTAAGATGCGCCAACCGCACAATTTGAAGAGGATGATGGATTACCTCTGGAAAAAACGCCAGCGTCTTTTCAAAGTGCTCTTTCTCAGAGGCCGATGTCCAACGGACCGACCACGTTGAGCTCTGTTCAAGCGTAGTCTGTCCATCTGAGCGCTCTTGCTCATCGAAGTCCACAATGCCTCCGATGGCAACAGCCAGTCGAACAGCTGTAGCCGTCACCCTTTCCAGTTCAGCCTTATTACGCGCGCTCGCCGCAACAGCAGCGGATAGAAACCCAATACAAAAACCCTGGACGGTCCCCTCATAGCCGTGATGAACATATTCGGCAATTTGGGTAATGACTGATAACGGCGCCAGAAGCAAGTTGTAAGGAGGAGCCAACCGAGGTGCCTCCTCAGTCTCATTTTCAAAGAAACCAACAATCTGCTGCAATTTGTTTTCGGCATTTTTAAGAGAGGCGAGGCGAGGAACATTTGATTGGATTGTGTTGGCCCATAGTGAAGGCAGCTCCTTAATGATATTGATAAGGAACTCCAAGTTTGGGTCCTCTTTGATGGTCCTCCGCAAATCTATCAAACGGCTTGGGACAAGCCGTGTGAGCTGGGGCCCGAACAGCAGTAAAGTATTCTCGGCCGACTTTGGAGTCGTCGAATGCATCTTGCAAATTAGTTGGAGGTCTAAATATATCGCTATAAGAAATCCAAGTTTATAGATGTCGAGAGATTTAGGTATCGTTTATATGAAGATATATAAGAGTGATGTATCAACCTATGTAATATAATTGTTGATATTCAGTCATGAAGTTGATTCACGAGACCGGTATGTTAAAGGTCGTTGGCTCAGATATCGTAGCCATTGTACAGCATCCGGGGAACGCCTTTATAAGGACAAAGGGACGGGTAAATTAACACAAGCCAAACGTGCCTCTTACGTAGGTAGATAATGTAAGATCCTTCGTCTAGAAAAGTAACATTTCGGGGGTGTCATGTGTCTGCTTACTTGGACAATAGGGAACCAAGAGATTCAAGACAAGGTTAGACGCAGTCTTCATCGATCTTTGGCCAAGGCACCACGTTCCATGACTTTCCAAGGGATCAAGGGGGCAAGACGAGACAAGAACCTGCAAGTATAATTCATACCTATAATCTACATCCTCCTATCTAATCGGGTCATTAACCGCACACCATATCCTTGATCGAGGACGATATCCCACCTTCGGCCATTATTTTTCTGGGGAGTGTCGAAATAAGCTTAAGAAAGTCGCCTCGGGGAATATAATCGCTGCCACTGCTCATAAAACTCTTAATAACATGTTAGTCAGTGGTATCTCAACGAAGGCTCCTATCTACTCACCCATGTCCTCACCGCGCTAGACTAGGGTGTTACCATCTTGGACTTCTATTTGACCTGCAACATCCGTATCTGGAAGTCTGTTATTAAGAATTTCTCAATGTGCAGCTGTGGCGCAGTATCTGACATGATATGACCCCGGCTTGAAATACCTAGCTAACATTCTCATACCGTTTTTTAGCGCGTTAGGTCAGAAGAGCTTCTGACATGAGTATACCCGGCATTCACCGCATTTCTATTGTGCTGTAGCCCTATGTTGTGCGAAGGATCACAATCTGACGAGTAGCCTATGATATCGACCGTTGACTAAAATTACAGCCAATGATGCTTAAGGGCCGTAAGCGAACATCATAGGGGCAATCTAAAACGTCATGCCGAAAGATTGAATATTACAGCAGAGGCAGGTAGACATAAAACAAAAGTAAATAAAAGACCCAGCTTCACACGTGAACTTTAAATATTGCCTGTTTACCTAGGCATTCTTTAAAATGATAAAATGTAGATTTAGCAATTCAGTAGATATTTGACGCTTTACGTACGTACTGACTTGGGTACCTATGTTAATTCATGCTACTTAGAGGGTTCAGAAAGATCAATAGCAGGGATCATTTAAGAATGTCCAATGGCAGCAACAGATTAACACGGCTCTGATAACAAGAGTAGAGTAACATACTCGTTAAAGGTGATCGAGGATCGTCAATATAAAGTGTGTCCAGATCCAGCAGGCGATTATTAGTGATAAATCCTCTGTATATGCTATGAACCAATTGAAGCAATATAGCAAGGCCAGGTAGGAACAGATGTCAGAGGTACAAAACGGCATTTGCATATGCAGTAACATGGTCCAAGTCCAACGTGCATCGAATCCTCTTGCAATGAACCCCGGTAGATATCTACTTCGGTACCTACGCATGGTCCGCCTTTCTTTCTTGGAAAGTGAGAGAAGTGGAACTTATTACCCACAAAATGTTCTCAGAGAATATATCTAGAAACTCCGTGCCAGGACTCTTTCTACCTGAGAAGGAATGTATGCTGACGCCGCGACAAATGAAGATTGCAGGGGAGGCAAAGAGAAACGTATAGAAATATTGACGGATTAACTGAGATGTACGCCAACAATCCATTACGTATCTGAAAGCATGAAAAACATGGTTTTCCCAAGACGAAGGAAATGCGCTGGCGCTAAAATACTCGTGGAAATGCTCCTTTCCTAAATCGTATTAGATAAGCAGACCATCTCTCCCGGATCGGCCCGCAAACTCTAAAGCCACATCCTACGCCCGGACCGCTCTACCGCGGTCCCTAGGGCGCCACTAATTCGGAAGGCGTCCCGTCCGCGGAAGCCACAACCAAACCTTAGTATTTAAGGGAGGGTTGAGGAGCGCGGTGCTCCGAATTACACAATATGCTGGAACGCTACAACGGATCCTAAGCTTCCTATCCAAGTTAATGCAATCGCCAAATCGATTCATACTTGTGATCCCAGATGAGGCCATTTTACTTAGTTTTGCGAGATCAGTCACTGGCATCGATTTTCATGATTTAGTAGGCTGGTAGGTCATTATACCTCGGTCCATAGCTCGGAGCTCGGATGAAATGCTTTTTTCATGATGGTCTCATGTTTACAACAATAATTAATTTGACTCACCAATTGTTCGAAGATAAGTTCGGTGTTAGAGCGGATTTAATTCCCTATTTCGAGTTTCATGGTGAGGTAGAGAGGCCTGGGTATTCGTAGGATGACAAATAATATGCCTCGCCTCCTTTGGCACACGATCCTAGCTCTATCAATGACTCGATCGATCATTAGCCAGTGCTTCCTTGCACGCTTTGAGCACATCATCCCTAAAAGAGTTAGTTCCTATAGTTATCCTCGATGACGCCAGCTAGACTTACCCGTAATCGTGCGCGAGCCGCTCAGCGAGTGATGTCGGTACATCTAACGGGAGGATTAGTGCTAGGATTTGGTACGACAATGACGATAGGCATAAGAATTGGCTCGATCAGCAAGAGCTCAATATAAACCTGATCAAACATACCTGAGCCTGGTGGATCGGCATATTGTCGCACTCTGGCTTCCATCTCCTTCTCCTTTCCCAGACGTACCCTAGAAAGCAGCTGGACTCTTGATGCACGCAGTCTGCGAACTTGCTCATAGAGGAAAATTCGACTGGAAATATATTTTACGGTCTCATTCCCGACGCCAAAAAGCGCCCCCAAAGCACCTGCATCCTCTATGGCTTGGTTTGCTCCTTGAGCGCCGAATGGAAGCATCTATGTTTTAGCATAAGAATCTTGCACTACAATCAAGAACAAAGCACGAGGGTAATTATAGCATACTGGATGAGCAGCATCACCAACTAGGACAATCTTTCCTCTATGCCAAGTCGGAAGAGGATCGTGAAAGGAAAGAGGCCAATCGGTGACATTGGGGGCCAAGCTAAATGAAATTTACTTTTATTGAGCTGATCAATATGGGTCACAATGATGACGGAGCACTTACCTGATGATATGAACAATATCAGGGTGAAAATGACCGAACTGTTTTAGCATGAGTGTCTTGGTGTCTTGATGATCTCGATTGCCTGCTGTCCTGTCTGTAGACGTATTCATACTTTCATTTCCTTCGTTCGTATCTTCGTGAATACCTGCAAAATTTTGAATTTCTCCACTATGTGGAACATAAGTGATTTACTTCTCGAGGGCTATGATAAGGGAGAATACATACTCGCGACAGGCGTACCATACCATATGACGTTCAGTCTGAACCGTGGTATCTGCTAAGATACGAGAACCACTTTCTTTGGGCTTCGTTGGCACTTGGAAGTGAGGGTTATCTTGTACGTCAGACGTAGTAATCATGAAGCGAAAGGCCCTCATCCCCGAGGAAGTTCGCTTGGCCGCATCTTGATCACCAAGTATGGTATTCCTCAGAACTGAGTGAAGGCCATCAGCGCCGACAATCAAGTCTGCGTATCGCTTTGTTCCGTCTTCTAGAAGCACAGAACCCTCCTCTGCGTCAGCCGCCACCACTTTCGATGAGAGTTGAATGTCTAAAGCTGATGTTAAACGAAGGAGCTCGTTATGTAGATCCACACGATGGATAGTGTAAAACGGAGCGCCATATTCTTCACGCGCATTGCTTAACTCGGCACGGTGAATGGTCTTCAGTGTAACTCCATCTATCACCTCAAAAGACGATATATCGACACTACGAGCTCTCTTAAAGTCGAACCCGAGATGAGATAGGACGCGTTGCCCGTTAGGGGTGATCATGATAGCAGCCCCTACTTCAGCAGCAAATGCTGATTTTTCGAAAATCTACTTGTTGTTAGCATACAATTGTAAGAGGGTGGCGTTCAAGGAGAAATCATCCAAATTTACCTTAACGGAATGACCGGCTTGCTGCATTGCGACAGCAGTACAGAGACCGCCGATTCCTGCTCCGACGACGATCACTCGAAGCGGCATCTTCAGATATTCGCTTTCAGATATTCGCTCTTGCTATAGACGAATTCATGTAACAGGCCGAGTGGTTCTGTCGATATATATTTACTGACCTGGTCAAGTTATGGTCACCAAGGAAAAGGAAATATGTGGTTAAGGTGAAGTAATCTTTGATTCTTTTGGCTAGGTAAGCTCCGTACGATTTCTACCAATTAAATAACGAAGTGTGGCAGTACGAAGGAATATCATTGATACGGTTTCAACTTGAGTTAAATCTTGTAAGACATTATTAACCGCCATGACCCACTTTTGCAACACACCCCCATTTGCAACACCTCCTTCAACAGCACCTTAAATCTTTAAAACTTAATAACTCAACCAATTTAAATGATATAAATTTTATAAAAATATCTACTCGCTCTTGATTCTCTTGCGCATCGGTGGATCCGTGTTTACAGTGA
>MU386021.1:0-26608 GCA_022497145.1 Rostrohypoxylon terebratum
GATGATTTGGAGATCGACTCCATCGACTCACTTTTGAGAGTCACGTGACCCTCGGTCCGTTTTATCCTCCGGATGTATTACTTGGATCGTAACATGTGTGATGGATGGCTGATATACATAGATAGGACCCTGACCTCTATATCTAGCAGTCTATGCATCTACTTCCATGTTCAACTAGATGTTTTCTAGTCTTACATTTTACCATGTGTACTACCTATAGCAAGCTCTTCTTGTTGTTCTGATTACTTATACTCACACGTTAGTAAGTCTCCTCTTTCACAGTCTTAGGTTAAAGCTCGTCATAAAAACACCCAAATGCACTTACCTGATCAATAGGCTTGACCTCCACAAGCAACTTCCCCATATTCCCACCATTGAACAAGTTACTTATCGCAGTCTCTGCCACCTTGAGACCTCCCTTCACAATAGTCTCCTTGCGCTTAAGCTTGCCCTCGACAATCCACTGACTGAGCTGCTTCTTCGCCTCGGAAAATTCCTTCAGGTAGTCGGTGACGATGAACCCTTCCATGCGGACGCGCTGGGTCGTCACGACCTGTATGTTCCGGACGCCGGGGGCTTTCTCGAGGGCATTGTACCGGCTGATGCTCCCGCACATCACGAAGCGCGCGTGCGTCGCTGCTCGGCTGAGCGCTAGATCGAGGACTGCGAGGTGTGTCAGCTACTATCCCCTCAAGAAATTCCCCAATGAAAGAATGAAATGTAGAGCCCCTCGCAGGGTCTAAACACATTCAGACAACCAAGAACGGGAAGGTAGGTATATCCATACTTTCACCCCCGACATTATCCCAATAAACATCGATGAAATCCGGCGTCGCCTTCGCGAAGTCCTCCTTAAAAGTCGGTGACTTGTAGTTCAGCGCGACGTCGAACCCGAGCTCCTCCGTCAGCACCTTGCACTTCTCGTCCGAGCCCGCGATCCCGATGACGCGCGCGCCGTGGATCTTCGCGATCTGGCCGGCCACCGATCCCGTCGCGCCCGCCGCCCCGGACACCACGACCGTCTCCCCGGCCTTGGGCTTCCCGATATCTCGCAGGCCGAAGTAGGCCGTCAACCCGGTCGGACCTGCCGAGGGTTAGAAGTTGTCGCATAATTACCTACTGCCTACCCATATCCTGGAACGGTATGCCCCAATGCTTGGTGGGGTAACGCTGTATTTCAGGGGGGAGGGGGGTGGGGGGTGTTAGCAACTAACCGGCAGCGCCTATAGCGTCCGTGAGCCGCGTTCCCTTAGGCAAGTCGATCAGCGAGACCACGTCCTCGGCCACGACGGCAACCTCGGTCCAGCCGCTCCAAACGAACACGTAATCGCCCTCCTTAACTTTCCCGCCCTTGCTCGCCAGCACTCTAGCGATGCACCCGCCGCGCATTTTCTCCCCAATGGCGACGGGAGGGGTGTATGATCGGACGTCTGACGAAATGGGTTAGCGCTCGGGAATCGCGATGCAGGTTTGGGGCTAACTCCGAATAACTGGGAGAGATGAAAGATGAAAATGTAGGGAATCGAAATTGGTGAGGTACTAGGTACTGACCGTACAGCCATGTACGCATGGCTGGATCTAAGGATAGGTAGATATTCTCGACGAGAACCTCTCCGTCCTTCAGGTCGTTGGCGGTAGGAGCATCGGTCTCCACGAGATTGAAAGTCTTCCCCGGCACGATGTCGCCCTTAGGGCGCTCGGCAAGGTGAAACGTTAGATTCTTGCGAGCCATTGCGCCTAATAAACAAGGAGAATGAATGGTCTACGGAAAAAATGAAAAAAAGAATTAGTGAGATCTTTAAAATTGATTTGGTATGAGATTATTTGTGATTCTTCTCCTTAAAAAATCATCAAGAAATAGGGATTGTTTTAGGTGTCACGAAGCGGGGACTAGGACCGACACTTGAGACGATTTATAAGCTAAATCCACCTAAGAGCCTGCCTTGAAATACAAAGGCTTGCCGCTAATCTGCGTGCCATTCTAGGTATCGATATCATCACTAATAGCTGGCCAAGGACTCTTTATCGGTGTTAAACTGTATTACCTGAATACGGCATGACATCATGATACGAATAATGAGAAGATGGCCTCAGCCATTGAATCCAAGCCAGTGACATTAGGCCGAAGAGGGTTTTGGTTGACAGGGGCATAAATAGCATCCACTAAGCTAGGCCTTATCTAGCGGTGAATATAGCTACTAGGTTACGTGACATGACATCTATCCATTGTGCCGAGGTCCACTGAAGACTAGTCTCGTCACCGTTGCCATCGGCAGTCTTTTCATCCGCAGCACGGCCAAAGATTGGTAATATCCTCTATCTTTAAATTGATCATACTATACTAATCACATAAATATGAGGCGAGCAGAAGCATAGGACTCATTTGAATTCTTCGAATTTCCCTACGCCTCAAAAGGGTCGGGCTCATCACTATAATACCTTCAGCAAATGTACCAACAACTCAACTGTTCGTTTGAGCAAGTCGGCCATCAGCAATGCTTTTAAATATATAGGGGGTATCATCGTATCCATTCATCGCGTATGCTCATTCGCCGTCAATTCCACTAGACAGCTTGGTCTTCTTCGAACCTATGCGAACTAATCATTGAAATAGACATGCGATCGAAACGTACCCCGTATAACACATCAAAAGGTAGGGAAGCAGCAGATTTGTATGATCGAACAAAACGGCCTATATGTTCTAATAGTCCATGGGACAAGACAACCTGGCTTGTAAACATGAGATGTATTGTAATTGTCAAGGCCCATCTCATGTCGATGTATAGCAATGCTAATCCGACACGTGATACCAAATCACCAAGTGTTAAGACGACGTGGCAGATGACGAAACATGCCAAATGCCATGAGCACACCAATACATAAGCGATTCGTTGTCGAAGATTGGAGATGATGTAGGCAAGCGAGACTTGTACATTTATAGCCGCATTATAAACGTGCTGGGATGCTCTCTACTTCGCTCGCGTTTGTGTCGCTACTAAGCTCATCATCATTCGGAGCCTGCACTTCCTCTTGGCTAGACTCCTCAATGACCTCGCGAATTGGCCTTCGCTTCCTCTGAAACCGCCTCTGGGATATCGTACTCTTGAATATGGTGCTATTGCGTTTTTGACTTTGTCGAACCCTTTGTGGGGAAATTTCGGTGCTGGAGGGCGCATCGGCCGATGGTTCGCGATTCAGGCTTTTGTTCTCGTCATTACCGAGATCAACACTGCCACGCAAGCTTTCGTCCGTCCCATTTGCCATAGAGACATCTTCATCTTTAGAATCATTGTCTGAAGGTCCCTTAGATTCAATGTCCTCCTCTTGGCGATTATTGTCCTCGCTAACATGATCGCTCTTTTGGTTAACTTCATCTTCACCCTCGTCCTCATCTTTATCGGTTTGATCATCTTCATTGCTCTCTTCAGTCTCTTGGGCTTCCTCGGCTTCCTCACTGCTTCCCTCGTCTCCGCTATCATCATCGTCGGTCATAATGACGCGGTTCGGAGTCTTCGGGGCACGGTGAATCTTCAAAATCTTCTGAATTTTGTGCTCCATGTCGCTATATTCCATGCTGATGTCATAAGAGCGACCACTGGGATATTCGAGCTTGCGTGTTTCTCGGTATTTCTTGCCTAGTTGTATGGTAATCTCTGGGATGGTCATGATATTCCAGTCAGGAACGGAATGTCTCAAGCGATACCAAGCCAACATGATAGTAGGCCGTGTCCAACGGTCCTCTAAATGAAGTGATCTGACCTTGGCCCAAGGAATTCGGCTATCCGCTTTGACACCAGAGGCATCAACAGCCTTAACGATGCTAAATCGGTCGCGGTTAGACATCGCATCTGCCTCGTCCCGGGCCTTCTGGATCATCTGATCCACTGACATGACTTCATCACCGTCTATGCTACCGCGGTTGGGTCCATGTCGATTGATGATTTTCCATTTCTGTATGCATTGAAGACGGCTACGGGTCCGATCCATCAGCTCACTAACTCTCTGCCAATCAATGAGCTCCTCATCCGCTTCCTGCACCCTGATTTTTCCTAGTCTGCGTTGCTCGCGAATCGCTTGAAGGGCCTCGGAAATGATGGCCTGGAGCTTCTCCTCTTCGTCCAAAGTCCACGGATCGGATCGACGGTTGTCACCACATATAGCATAGTTGCGCACGCGGTCTCTCACATCTTCCGGGTGACGATTGATGATTTTGCCGATAAGAGCATACTTGTTGCCATGCTGCTTCCATATTCTCTCTAGTTCCTCTTGTTGTTCTTCCGTCCACGTTCCTCGGGCAACAAAGTTGTGGAATTTGCGACGACATTGATTTATCACCTTCTGACGAGCACGATTCGGACATGCGGCTACAATACAAGCCCAGAATTCCTGAGAGTGAACCTCCTTGGGGTTGCCTTGAATGAGCGTATTGACTTGGGTTTGAGTCAAATTGTGATCAGCCCTCCAATGTTCAACAGCTTGGGTAATATTACGGAGTTCAAAATCGCTAAATGGGCCAGTGGTTAATTCATGGGGTCCTGTCTTGGGTGTTTTAGGGGGGATGCTTCGCTTTTGAGATGGTGTCTTCGGTGCCGATGCCTTCGGTGCCGATGCCTTCGGTGTAGATGTCCCAGGTGTTGGACGATCTACGGCTTTACCCTTGAGCATAGTTGAAATTTTGGCCTGCTTTTTCTCGGCCGGTCTTGAGGGTCCGGCAATTGGGGGTGAGGGCTGGACTTTCGTGTCAATGAAACTTTCCTCCGCCAGGCGTTCAAAGAAGGTGGGCTTAACAACACGTTTTCGTGCTGAATGATTCTTGGGTTTGTGATGTTCTTCTATATTGGAGACGGAGGACTCTGCCTCTTCCTCGTCATCTGGACGATACTCATCATTGGTAGCGTCGATATCTGCCAAGGACTTAGAATCAGACTCGACGTCAGTACGCATGTTCTCATTCTTTTCGCTCTCATTGACTCCCTCATTGATTTTAGACTTGTAGTTGCTCTGGTCATCTTCATCGATATCCATGCGGTCTGGTTCACGCTCTTTGTCTCGTTCGTCTTGTTCTTCGTATTCTTCTTCGTCTTGATGTCCATGTCCTTGGCTAGCTGATTGACCGGCTTCCGATGCCAAATCATCGTTATCGCGCTCGTCTCCAGAGCCATTAGGTTGTCGTCCGTCATAGGATCTAGAGTCGTCTTCGACAGGCTCCACTTTCATCTCATCATCGGAGGCTACGTCGGGATCATGTGTGGCGGATTCCGGATCAAGGTCAATGTGATTAGTATCTATATAGGAAATCGATTGCGGAGGCAAGGAAGGTTCCCGGCCAAAATCGTCAGGCGGTTGCTCTGGGGCCGTATCGTTTTGTACAGATTCTTTGTCTACTCTTAGCTTCCCATTCTTCCTATGATCGGCATATAGACTTTCGGCTAGGCTACTGAACGGGATTGCATTACTGGCCGAGTCACCCTTGTCATGACGATGCTTGCGTTTCTTCTTCTTTCTAGGTTGGCTACCTGGGGTCTCAGTCTTCTGCCTCTTCGACGACCGATGCTTCGAAGGCGTAGGGTCAACGATTGCATCATGACCAGAATGTAAGGACGAAGTCGGATGCTCTTGATTGTTGCCGAGATCTGAAGATGCAAGTTGTTGTAATCTTCGCTTTTCCTTTTTCTTCTGTCGACGACGTTTCTTAGCAGAATACGAAAGCTGTTCGCCTTGTGAAGGTAGGTCGCTCGTGTATTTTCCATTACTCCGTATAGGATTGAGATTTGAAGGAGCATGAGGAGTTGTTATTGGTAGACGAGGTGGTGGGAGGATGGGTGAATCACTAGATCGCTTCTCGACTTTGAAATTGGATCTATTATTTGGTGTTGATATCTTTTTCTTGTGATCCGGCGATGAGGGTACCTCATGTTTCATACCAGCTATCGTGGGGGATGTTTGAGGAAGGTTACGGTCGAATGCGGGGATGGGGTGTCGTTGATTTGTCAAATATTCGTTGGATGTTGTAGTAGGTTTGGATCGGTTCATCGGCGTAGAGGCGTGAACTTGGCTCGAATAGACAATGTCTGGGGAAGGGTGACGCGACGCATTTTGAGACCAGGAAGGCGAAGAACCTAACTTTTCCTCCTCACCATCCTCCTCGGCCTTCACTTCCTTGCTATTTTGATTCCCCATGACTAGCGCATCGTCATGTCCCTTACACGGGACATATCAGGCCATATGTGTGAGTTGGATGGGTCGAAGCCCGCGACGAGGAAGTTGAGACTCGCCGGAATGAGAAGGCGCTCCACTGTTCTGAAAGAGAGAGAAGAGCGGGTTGGAGATGAAGGGGGGTTGGTGTTGGTGGAGGAAAAGAAGGAATTTGGAAGGGTTGGAAAAGACAGTAGGTAGTAGAGAGGAAAAATGTTATAATGCGACTGTCGGCCCTGGGGAGTAAGAAAAAGGGCAGAGATAAGCTTGATACCTTAGGTAGACAAATAATAGGCTTCGGTGCAAGGCTTTCACAAGGTTCCTATGCGATAGAACTCAAAAATGTTTGCAACTGTCACTTGTCATGAGTGAGGCAGGTAGGTAATTAAAAGTCGCACATTCGGGTTGACGATATCTGGCTGCGTCGCGTCTCAACTCTAGATTTAAAAAAAAAAATTGTTAATTCGATGGAAACGCGAAAAGCCAAGCACCTGGAATCCGCGCTGATTAGTTGTCTTGATTACCTAATAATAATGCGGGGTTCTGATACTTACACTTTATTGGTTGAACTTACTAACTTAATCTGTGATTTCCATTACCTCGATCGTGAATTATTGTTTGCATGAAGATATCGTTAAGTACGACCATCGTTAAAATTCATAAAGGTAAAAAAGGGGGTCTCATGTAGAAACTGAAAATATCCTATCCATTGATCATTTTTACCAAAAATTTACTCCCTTTGTCGAATCTGGATGTGGACATATATGTATCTTGTAACTGTCTAGGTAGGGCTCACAAGGTCACCCAGCATCTACATAGTATAGCACCAATCTATAATGCCAAGACTTTAGAATATGACAGTGAATATTATCAATATCCAGCAATCTAACCCCCCCTATCAAACTATGAAAACACCATAACTTCCTCCCCAACACCTCCACCCACCGCCCGAACTCTCGCCCCAATCTCCAACGGGCTCCCCTCAAACACCACAAACTCCCTCTCATCTTCCGACCCACTCTCTTCCAGCCCCAGCATCTTGTACACATTATCCGACACCAAATCCAGCGCATCCTTCTCGCTTAATCTGCCCTCGCCATTCTTATACGCAATACCGGCGAGCAGCCCGACGTCGCGCACAAGCCAGTCCTCCTCAATACCAACAGCGACGCGGACACCAGCGGCGACGAGCGCATCGACAGCAGTCCCGTTCGTAAGCGGGGCCCCTGTCAAAGCTCTTCGTTGATCCCAGCTGTTGCGGTATGAGAGGAGAGGACTAAGCACAACGCCGACGTCTGCGGCGGCTAGCTCGTCGGCCAAGAGGAAGGACTCGGCGCCGCCGATGAGGATCAGCTTAATCTCACCAGCAGCGGTGCCTCGTGACCGTGAGGAAGAAATAGCCTTATCGACGACCTCTTTTACCTTCAGGATAGCGGCGATAGCATCGGCGCTTTGGACACTAATGGCTAGAGGAAGTTCGCCGGCGATTACTTTCGCTAAGAACGCAGTTTCCGTGTACGGATCCGTGGTCGAGGCGTTAGCGTCCGCGGCAGCAGCCTCGAGGAGCTTGTGTCGTAACTCGTTGACCGCGTTGGAGATCGAAGTACTGCCCCGCTTCGCGCTGAGATCTAGTGTATAGTGCACAGCGACATCGTTGGCAAATATCGCGCCGTGGTCGAGGGCGTGTTTCGCAGCTGTGCGGAATCCAACGCTGGTTCCCTGGTGGGTTCCTTGTCCCGAGTACTTGGGTGCCGAGATCGCTCGTGTGACGCCGTATCGGTGTGCGTAATGAAGTTTCTTCGTGTCGAGCGCGAGCCCGTCTACGCCTCGACTGAAAATGCCAGGGCCACCACCATTGTCGGTATCCTTTTCGGCGTCAATGCCGTTGAGCCCTAAAAGAGAACCAAATACCGTGAACGGCCTAGTCAAGTAGCCGTTTTGAAGGGAAATGATTTTGGTGCCCGACTTGGAAGCGATTTCTATTTCCTCTTCGCAAACTCCTACACACGTGATCTTGCCTCCTGAAATTGCAACCGTCGAATTCTGGCTATGAGCACCTGATTGGAACCCAGGCGATAGGAAGGACTTGGAAACTCCCGTAAATATCACGTTACCTGTAGAACTAACTTCCTCGGCGATGGCAGGGACTTTCGGAAGAGAGCTAGGAGAAGTGAATGGTTTCCTCAATTCAACAGGGTCATCAAATTGTGCGGTTCCGTCAATCCAAACCTGGACTGGCGCCGCGCCAACGCTTAGTGGGTCGCTATCCCATACCACGATGTCGGCATCAAATCCAGGCTTCACCTTTCCTATCCGCTGCCCCAATCCCAGTCTTTCGGCCGGGGCTGTCGTAACAGCAGCCAAAGCGGCATGGTACGATAGACCATATCCAAAGGATTTGGCAGCCTCGAAGACAACATGCTGAGCATTCAAGACCGGATTGTCGCTCACGTAGATCGGGGTCAAGCCATTCTCATATAGCACCTTGCCGGCATATTCGGACCCGATGTATGCTTCGGCTTTGTACCACATGTTATCAGCAAATAGAGCCGAAGCAGGCGGAGAGTCACCCCACGCTCGCTTAAGAACTTCGGGCACGAGGTACGTCTGGTGTGCATGGTGGAAGGCCCGAACCGGGAATTTGAATTCGTTGGTGTGGTCCACGAACGCTTCCAAGTCAGGAACCGTGTAACAATGCGTGTTAACATGGACATGTCCGCGTAACACAGCACCCAGTGTCTCCCATTGCAAATCTTGTGGGAGGTAGCTATTTATCCGTTCAACGCCTACAGTTTCAGCCAGGGTACACCAATCATTTTGTTCTTGAACCAACTTGGCGGCTTGTTCGAAAGCGTGTCTGAAGTCCCAAGATTCGCCTAGTCGACTCGTAGGTCCATGTTCTCCAGCTTTTCCGTAAGTTCGCTTCGAGTTCTCGCCACAGGCCATCTTGATGTACCGCCAATTACGATCGGGGTCAGCTAGCAGGTCACTTATAGAAGTTTCATTGCGGCCGTCCGGCTCGCCAACAGCGTGTTTGATGACATAAGCCTCCCCTCCAATATTATTGCTAGAACCCGGCAAAACCAAGCTCGTCGTAACTCCTCCACTTTTAATGACCTGGATCTGGTGATCGAAAACATTAATTCCATCAATGGACCGTACATACGGCGTAATATTCGAGCCCATCTCATTCGTGTCGTCGTTGCCATTTAATTCTGGTAAGCTATCCACGCCGGCGTGACTGTGCATGTCGATGATGCCGCTAGTAAGCGGGCGACCTTTGGCATCCCAAATTAGTGTCTCGGATGAAAGCGAGCCGACATCAATGCCCTTCCGCACTTCCTTGATCAGACCGTATTCCAGCAGCACATCGGCTTCAATCCACTCAAACCCCTTCCCAGCCCGCGCGTCCTCCTCACTCGTCCCATCGACAGGTTCGCCGACCCAAACCCGCGCATTCTGGATCAGTGTCGGTTGATACCCGTCCACGTACCGCGCATTGCGCTCCCGGCCCAACCCGATCGGGTCTTGCGGCTTCGAACGCAGTTTAGCACATACCCGTAAGTCCTCCGCCAATTTCTCGGCGGAGAGTTTGGATACTGGGCTATGTCGGGGGAACGAGCTGATCTGTCTCCATTGCGCATACACGATAAACGCAAGACACGCCAAAGCGACGAACTTCAATCCCCTCGACCGTCGGACGGGCCAGCGTCTACGTCGCTCCGGCGACGGCGACCCTACCGCCGTGTACTGCGGCGGGAGCTCGCCTTTCTCGTACCCCGATTCTTTCATGATGATTCCTCGTGAATGAACGACATATGCGAAGGAAGTGAGAAGATAGACGGAGGTAAAGGAGGGTGTGTGTGTTGAAGAAGAGGTTGGTGTAGGACATATTAGTAGTACTAGGTAACTAGGTTACATCATTGGAGCTCCCCACGGGCGCTCCATTCCAGCTGGTTTTAGCCAATTATAGAAGGCCTAGTAGAAGGTCTAGGCGCGATCTACGGGGCTCCCTAGCGCGCCTTTACTTGCGCCAACCCCCACTACGATAACGCCAGCGCTATTGTTCGTGTTCCCGGCGTCACCTCCGGCGGCTTTATTCCAAAATATAGCTTACCTAATCCTACGTACAACATTGAATACATTAACCTAAGATATTAATCGTATTCTTCATCATCTATATGGACATATCAATGGCAATCCTACTCATTCTCATTGCTGTTTATCATATGTAAGTTAATTACCTGGTTTACTGGGCCCATTGGAGAAAGCCTCTGTAGGAGTCTCAAGCATTAGAGAGAAGTCTGTTCTATTTTCACACTGCAAAATCAATAGTTCTGAGAGTGTATCATCACGAAATCATCATCTATTTTCTCCGTGTATCTCATACGGTGGGGTATCGTAAGACCAGCACCAATATCAAATCCATCTCAACCTCCTTGTTATCCATGAACTTCCGTAGGCCAGCTTTTGTCAAATGCGCAACGAAATGGTTTCCTACTTCTCCGGATTCCTCTCCGCCTTTCTCTTCTCCGCCAGTTCTCCCAACCTCTTTACTACCGCCTCTAACCCCTGTTCATCGTCCCCCGAGAGAGAAATGTTGCCGTTAACCTTGACCCGCTTCCCGTTCTTGAAGAAGGCAAAAACCTCCTTGAGTTGGTCATCCTTGGAGATTTTCTCGCCAAACAACTCAATCGCATCTTGCCGGTTGACTCTGGCGAAAGCTAGGATCTCTTCAGTGTGATAATGCATCGATAGCTCCACAAATGCCCTCCGCGTGGTCCAGGGTGTGAAGTCCAAGTCCGACTCGATGTTTATAATGACATACGTCGTGCTGGAGATTAGCTTGTGAAGTCTTTCGCTAGACATGATCGCTTGAACGTGATACAAGTTCCACGGCGCATCTGGATTGTCGACGATTTCTTTGAGGCCGCGAGCTTAGCTCAGGGCAAGCGGAAACCGGAAGTCGCTGTTCTCCTTGTTTAAAAGCATCTTGAAGATCTTGCTTGCAACCGTAACTAGGAGTACTCTAGACGTCCCCATGCGCCACAGATGCGCCGATGTGTATACAGTTCTACTTAGAATAGTATCACGTCCTTCGGACGTAAACAATGTCATCATCATCATCATCATCATCATCATCGTCTTGCTTGCAACCTATAGACCTATACCGTATCGCTCAAGGTTATTTTTGTCGGTACATGTGGGCTTACGAGGGTGTTCAACATGTTCCACGGCCTCGTTGCATGCACGAAGACACATGTAAGAGAGAATCCATGGAGTATACTGCTATATACGGTAGAAATTGGAAGGGCGTACCACTACGCATCATCTCGGTGTTTTATTCTTTCAAATAAACTAGTACTTCTCAACTTTCTAATCTCACAAAGAAATATACGACACAATAATGTACGACACAATATCCTCGAGTAAACTTAAGACATATCCCCTATAAACTTTGTGACAGCACCATAATCTCGATCGCGTCCTTCGGGATACTTGAATGGGACCGCAGTAAGGTCCGCGCCAAAGTTTGCTTCAATTTGTGCGCCGTTTCCAAGGCTGGCCATGGGGAAAAGGCGACCACGAAGACCTTTAAACCCAATTTCTAACATAATTGGTAAGCTGTTTAGTATAGGGGAGATGAGGATTCTTTGATTGCTACACACTCACCAATGACTTCTCCATTCTTCGTGTAGAAGGCCATCCCCGCCTCGACGTCAATGCAGACCCCGATGACGTCGCCTTTTAAATACCTAATCTCACCATTTTCCCTCGCCAAGCCGTATCCGTGGAAAAAGCCGCCATCATCACCATGTAGCGCCCATGTGTCAGATTCCCATCCGGCTGCCCGATCAACCGAGCAACCTTTACGACCGAAACCTATCCCGACACTACAATCAATCGCCGAATTCATGATTAGTCTGACTTAATTTCATGTAATTATCATTTGAATGGGCACCTACTGATAACTGCCAAATTCTACAATAGTGATCTCGAAGTAGAATCTTTCCGCTGGGGGAACAGGGTGATTTGACAACGCAGAGCCAACATTCCAAATATCTGCATTGTCTTCATATCTGATCTGTAGAATTGGAGGATTTCCCGGATTAACTGGCACAACGCCAACTGCCATACGATTCTTATCCCATTCTGATGGAGGCACTGGCTTGTCTCCTTGAGTTGCCTCTTTGCTGGATCCTGGCTCAAACGCAGCGATAATCTGCTCAAGCGTCCAGTTATGCTGTTTATCTCTCCTGTTTGCCGTCTTGCCTAACCCGCGGTACTGGAGCAGCTTGGCTAAGGGTAGGTCATCGTTCTCCATCGCAAACTCTAGGAGATATTCGTCCTCCCAGGGCTCCCCAGGCTCTTTATTCTGGAGTAGTTCAATGAGTTGATTTTTAACCATGGACAGTGAATCATCTGCAGAGCCTGTATCACCCTTTTTGGTAGCCCAAATCAATGCTCGCCGTAGAGTCTCTAAATCCAATATGCTTTCAGCTTCATGGAGAAGAACAGAAAGGGTCTCCGGAGAGTTTATCTCGAGTGCGATATCGACTGCTGCACTGCCTTCGTGACTATCAACTAGGAAGTGGGAGGATAGTTTATCCATCATATACCTAACAACATCCGCGTTTCCCGAAGAAATTATTTCTAGCAATATGTTACGATTTTCTTTCGACTTCCAACTTTTCATGCTTCGGTCTTCGCTTGATGTAGGGTTTTCAATGAAAGCTTTCTTTATCATTAACCATATTGCGCTTGGGTAAGAGCATCCTAGAACTAGATCAAGGGGAGTAATGTCTTCGTTGTCTCGTAGTAGGGGTTTAGCTCCCTTCTCAAGAAGAACCCTCACTGAGTCAGGATAGCTCCGAGCGGCAAGATGTAGAGCCGTGGATCCTTCATTAGTTACTCTGTTTACGTCCGTTTCGACTTTGCCAATTAGAAACGAGAGAATTTCATGGTCATCAAATGCTGCATGGATAGGGTACCAGCCCCTATCGCTTGGGAAGTTGCCTGCCCAGCCTGCCTGAGCTAGCTTCTTCACCATTTCACGCAACCCGTTCCAAGAGGCAATATATATCGGCGTACGTCCAACGATATCCTTAGCATGACCATCAATCCCTTTAGCTGCCAGGAGAAGGTCGACGATTTCTAGATAGTTATTTCGCACGGCACAGTGGAGTGGAGTAAGTGACTGTCCCTCTTCTACCATGTTCGGGTCTGTTCCTTGTTCCAATAGGAATTTCACAACTTCGGTTCTTTGATTAACCACGGCCGCCCATAGGGGCCCTCTGTTGAGATTGTTGGCAATTGGTAAATCGTGCATGAGAGACTTAACTACGTCCAAGTGTCCCTTTTCTGAAGCGTAAAATAATGGAGTGTTTCCCGCGGAATCAGCTCCTTCCCTGCCAGCAGATGTTTCCGTGACAAGGAATTTAACAACATCAATGTGACCTTCCTCGGCTGCGAGTGATAATGCTGTCCTTCCTTCACTGTCCTTGGTATCAGGGTGGGGTTCCTTGAGACTGACAAGATATTTAACGCTGTCATAACGACCTGCCCTTGCTGCCATGTGGAGAATGGTTCGGCCATTTTCGTCAGGCTTTACATCTCCATCCCAAAGCTTTCTAATTAAACTTAAATGGCCTGTTTGAATAGCATAATCTAACGCACTCTTTCCATCTTCGTCTTTGGCATTCTTCAAACTGGAGTTTTCTAGGACAAAGTTGACAGCATCTTCCTCGTCGCTTTGCACAGCTAAATGCAATGCATTTCGGCCTCCACTATCTATAGCGTCCCAGGATTTCTCAGAAGGCTCAAGTATTTTCATGATTGATGCACTGCCAATTTCAGCTGCAGCTAGTAGAGGCGTGATCTTGTGCTCATCTGAGATCTCGGCATCAGCGCCCTTTTCTATAAGGAAGGTGACAACGGCCTCGCAGCCATGACGACATGCTAAAAGAAGAGGAGTTTCTTCCTCCCAATCTAAAATGTCGAGTGTTGCTCCATACTGGACGAGCAATTTCACTATGACAACCTGACCGGTCATGGCGGCAAGATGCAAAGCGCTTTTTTCTTGACCATCGAATGTGTCTAATGATAATCCGATCCTCTGATGTGCTTCCGCGAGTATCTTGACAACCTCGATATGTCCATTCAAGACGGCCAGGTGGATTGCCACATCTCCCTGGTTCGTTTCCCAGGAGAGTTGCTCGCGGACTACAGACAAAGATGTAAGGAGTAATTCCACAACATTTGTGTGCCCATTTTTGCATGCGAGGTGGATTGGTAGACGTCCTCCTAGGTCCTTTACTAAAAGTTTCGACGTGGAAAGGTGATTACTGTGATGAATGAATTCATTCACAATTTTATAGTGGCCATTATTTGCTGCATGGTGAAGTGCCGTCAACCCTGATGAATCAGTTTGGGAGGGTAGATCAGACGCTCCAACACGATTGCCATATTCTAGTATCATCCTGACTATGTCAAGTCGACCTTCTCCAGAAGAATGGCATAGAGCTGTCGCATTTTGATCCGATTCTGGTACACCAAGGTCGATTCTCCTGTTTTCATGGTCTTGGAGTAATACTCGAACCGCGTCCGGTTGCTGCCACTTACACGCGTAAAACAAAGGTGTTCGTTGAAGCTTATCTTGTGCATTAACATCCAATTCTTCGATTTGAATCAGACGGCTGATAATGTTAGAGTGGCCAAACATGCATGCTATGTGCAACGGAGTGGCTCCGTCGATATTCCCAGGAGCGTTGGCATCGGCACCTTCATCGAGCAGATCCTCGACGACACCAAGTACGCCGCTTTGGCATGCGCATTGAAGTGGAGTCAACCCTTGGGAGTTTTGGATATGGAATATATCTTTAGCAGGTATTGTGTCTTTGAGGCGTTTCAATAGATCCCTTTGACCGGCTAGAGCAGCAATGTGGATCGCCAGTGGGGAAACTTCTGCAATCGCAATGAAAGCATCAACAATCTTGATATTTCCTTCACTAATTGCTACCATAAGACCATCCTGAATGATAGAAGCGTTGTCTTCCTTGTTAGGATCCATGGAGGAGAGCAAGCTTTGAACAAGATCATAACATCCAACCTGCGCTGCAATGGCTAACGGATTTGTTGGAGTGCGAAATGGATCGACGCTGTCCCGATGGCCTCGCTGCCGGAAAAGACGGTGCATAGTAGCCCAGAACATAATTAATTCTGCATCCTGGAAGAACTCGTAGCACTTTGATGAGTTCATGTTTGATGCCTTGCCTTTAGCGTAGTGTGCAGGCCAGTGTTGAATAGCATACTCCATGAAAGGATGATTCTCCTTGGAGACAAAAATAGCGTGGGGATCCTCCTTTTTGTATAAGCTAAGGAACACAAGACATTTCTCAGCCAGTCTCAAGTCGTTATCTATATTCAAAGTACGGCTTTCTTCGTGATTTGATGGCTTTTCCTTAGAATATTCGTGCATAAGGAATGCACGTAAACCCACTGGCATGAGAAAATACCCATCGCTATCGATTTCAAGGATTGAGCCACATGCGGCCTCCACATCGCTAGATATATCTACAGGACTGTTGTTATGGATGACGTTGATCGTATGTACGTTGTCTTCTATTGCAGATGCTGCGGCTAGGTCGGCTAGTCTCAATGGCCCTTGAAACAGTGCTAACCAAGATAAAACATTCCTCAATTGCGATCGACTTCGACAGGGAATCTGCTGCAAGATGCTCGCATAGATGTCTTGGATCTTATCTGGCATTGAGTCTAAAGCATTGGTCATGGAAGACACAGAGACTGGCTCTGAAATCCTAATAATAAGCTCTAGCCAAGCTCGGATAGCTGCTATCACCTCATCGTAAAGTCCCACAAAGAGGTTCGGATGATTATCATGATGAGCTAGCAGTCCTTTTTGGAGAATGTTTCGAACGCGGAGAAGCCCTGGACGGTTCGAAATCAGATTATCAAGCTCCAGATTAATGATTGTGCCCAGCTCAAATTCTCGTTGCTTCATGACAATGACTGGGATCTTCATATTGACACTGGAATTGGAGATAAAAATCAATCGTAGTTTCCGCTCTTCTCTCCTGGATAGAGAGATAAACTCAGTCACAACCCTTCCAGGAAATTCTGTACCATCCATTCCAACGAGAATGCAAATAGTTTCGCCATCGTACGGGCAGCTCAACAATGACTGAAACATTGTGAAAAGCTCATGTGAATAGAATGTCCTATCATCCTCCAAGTTTCCCAGACAATTGTTCAGTTCTGCCACGTACTTAAACAACTGCGGTTTAAGGGATAGAAGTTGGTAGCAGAGGGACGCTAATATCGTTATTTCGTTGTTTCCATCTGGGTTGCGTGCATTTAGCGTGTAGCTGATGACGGTAGGTTTACTACTTATTCCCAAATCCTCCGGGGCTGTCTTAAGTTTGGAACTCAATATGGATAAATCGCCACCGGAGGGTAAAATGATTCCAAGGGGTCCTTGTGGACTTGACTTCCACTGATGGAATTCCTCCTGCTCTACAAGCGTGTTCAGAGTCTCCGAGCTTGGTCCATCCCGTAGATCGTTCCCTAGAGGAGACGAACCGTGTGAATTGGACGAGGAAATTGATGCAAGTATCTCGAGTAATTGGATAAAAGATTGGCCAGGTCCTATAGTCATCATTAGACTTAATGTGCGATGCAGTTATAAGCTCGGGCTTATATTGGAACTTACTAGAAGCATCAATTATTCCCCTATACAGGCGCTCGAATAACGGGTTGCTGGCGCTTGAGATTGTACACAATCTCCCGTGGTACTCATTGTACCCTTCTTTCAACTCTTGCGGGATACCGAAGGTTGCTGATGATTCATCCAACGACTATTGCGTAGAAGCCATGTGAGCATACATAAACAAGCCCAAAAGTATGCGAATGGATAGGCACTTTAAGTGAAGACTTATAACTCACAAGCCAATTTGTCCCTTCGTATTCTCGGTCGTGTGAAATGTCAGTCTGGTTATAGTAGATGTTCATAACTCGGTAGAGCCTTTCGCTATTCGTAAAATTGATGCATACAGACTTTATCATCTCGGCAGCTACTTGGACTCTTCGTAGGCTGAAGTGTTGGTTTTGGCCAGAAACAAGAAGCAGCCAATGAGCAAGACTTTCCCATGACATCTGAAGAGTAGATCGATGAGGTGTTGCGAAGAATATCTAGATCATTAGTCGTTGATATGCACGCTTGTCTCCAGTTAAGTGAGAGTCCTACCAGCATCGACGTATTTCCTGCGATCTTGCAATATTTTTCATTTCGCCTCGCAATAGAGAGCGCCTTTAGCTTATATTAGAAACCTCAGGTATGTAAATTAAGAACTAAAAAATAGTTCAAAATCTTTGTAGTAGAATGGAACTGACTTCTTTGATGATGAGTCCTCCTAGGTCATGACCTAGAAAGACGAATTTCTTAGACTATTTATACATCGAATCGTTAGAATAGCGTCAAGTAGGTATATAAGTAGTCCGCTTTTCCCCAGGACGTACCTTGGTAATCGTAGTCGATATCCCATCTAAGAGTCTCTCCGCATGAGCCCTGATGAACATTGTTGATACTTCTATATCTTGAGGAATAGAGTAATTATACGTCGCGCTATGAGAATCCCGGACGTATAAAGGCAATAGGGTAGTCAGCCAGGACTTGTTAACTCCATCATCTTGTTGCCATGAAGAGATAGAATATGGATTGACAGCATTTTCGATACCGTGTACGGCGATCAAGCTATTTATTAGAGATAAGTTAGAAAATCAGTTCTCTAAAGCTTCGCTTGAGTTATTCACTCACTTGATACCACCCTCGGCGTCCTGGTCAGCCTCAAACGCTCTTTCAGATCCATTGAGTAGGACTAATTCACCAAAGATTGAACCGAGCCCTATTGAATTCATTGTTGAGTGATCTCTTAGGAGAGAGCTAGCATAATTGATTCTATGAGACTCATGGAAATAAAATACGCCAAAATCAGGCTGTCATTAACTTCAAGTGTTAGGGGGGTTTGTGGACTGCTAATGACGGACTTGTGGGTTGAAAACAATGAATGTGGCAAGCTCTTGTTTGGTCGATAGTTTTGGAAATCACAGTCCGATACATTTTTCGGTATTTCCAACAAAGTACCTAAGTATCTATCTTCTTACCTACATACCTAGTAGCCATGTACATAATAAGTATGGTTACAGTAAAAATATTATTTCGGCGACTGCGAAGCCTTGTTTAGAATGATACGATGACAGTGTATATTAATGCCGATATTGGTCCCCGCCGTGCATTTTGGTGGCATGATATAGGTGGTAATCGGGTATATGGCTAGCCGCAACGTACATGAGCTGAAAACTATTGCACATTCAACCCTTGTTATTATGTGTGTATGTTATAGACGATCGCCAATCGTTCTTTACTATCCAAGCTATAACAAAATATCTAATAGATACTAGCCATTCTTCGAAATCTGACCTACCCTCCACCCTCTGCTGCCTTCCGATCCGGTCTCGCCTCTTTCTACTTCGGTACCTATGTAGGCAGGTAGGTTTTGGGTATCTACCTAGTTAGGTACTAGAGTATGCGCAACGAATGGTTAATGCTCTGTGAGATTGTTTATAAGGGTTTTCTCTTGGGGTAGTAGGAACTCATTTGCCTCCTCGCGATGCAAATCTGCAAGCCGTTCGTACAAGATAGCTATCTCTCGGTGCCGTTTAAACCTGATTAAAGAGCCTTCACCGAGTTCCATTTGGGGATGCTGCAAATTTTTCGCCGGTGTCTGGAGAGGGCTGTGCTTCAAGCCTTCTGTTAGCACTTGTAGCTGTTGCAAAATGCTAGCTAATGAATTGGCAGAAGCGGTGTCTAGCTTAAGCGACGTATTGGGTGGCACGGAATACTGGTCGTCATGACTGGTAGTTCTAATTGGCTCATGGTCGACAGCCGTCTTACCACTGTTGCCAGCATCAACGGGTAGTGTAGGGAACGTTATGTCTTCATTGGCAGTCGTTTTTTGCACTGTTTGCGTTGATGTATCCGATTTGTTCAGTACTTTCCTCTGGCTGAGCTCAAAATTGGTAGCAGAAATGGCAGCTATGTGACAGAACTATAAGTTTATTGTCTTACATTTTCGTCTTTTGGATCGTTGAACTTACATCTATCGGATTTCTGTGGCATTGCCTGCTCGGGCAGGTGCAAGCCAATTTCCTCAATAGTTTTCAGGACATTGTCGGTTGATGCCCGATGTAGATGTCACGACCCCAAATAAAGACCCCACGGAGGAAGGAATAATCCGAGGGTCACGTGACCAAAACGATGAATCAAGGGGAGAAGAACCCCGATTCAACGATTCAAGAAACGATGAATCAAGGTGATAGCAACTACTTATCCACGATTCACCAAGAACTCAAGAAGGAGGGAATAATATAAGAAGAATAGTGTCCCCATGTATCTAGTCATTCCTTTAGCTCACCAGCTATCAATCTAAGTCTATTACTTCAACCACATCGAACTAATAGAGAGAGGACTCCAAGCCTCTCTTACGAACAGTCCACCTTTGATCTGATCTCTACGAGTACTGCTAACAAACAAGGAAACCCACGAATCACCCCGTATACCTTAGTACCTAGGTATAGGTTCGTAACAGTAGATCCTCCACCAAGATCCCAGGGGGTATCTTTTGTGTGGCATTGGTTCGAGGGAAAGTGCATAGGGGCGTCTGACGCCTTCTACCACTCCAATTCAACGGCAAGAATTTCTTGACATTTGCAGAAAAGCTTCCGACGTCACCGTCGACTTCGGCGGCAAGCTGAAATGATGATCCTTCAGGTCGCTTGACTAGTAGTGCGACAGTAAAAGAGTCTCCAATTCCCTGATTTTTATCCGCAGCGGAAATCTTCCACTTTGCGCCATTGCAAATTCGATGGGGCAGTGCCATATCACTCCTATCTCCTCGGCCATTTACCCTGAGAATATGCACATTCTGGAACTCCGACTTTCTTGTGTCTGAGTATCGGCTGTTTAGCGATGCTAACGATGTAGCCGATACCTCTGTACCGAGTTGAGCCATGCGCTCGCGCGCTTCGTTTGTCGTGTAGACGTCAATGAATTGATCTCCCTGAGATGCAGGCTCAAACGAAGTAACCTGGAGCATCCCACTTTCATCATCATCATCATCATCATCGTAATCGTTGGAAGCTGGCTTCCCAGATTTGTGTACTGCGGGAATAACTGACAGTTTTATGCTAAACCATAGGAATTGTTGCTGGATGGCTTTTGGGAAGGGGATGATTCTGATCACCAACAGACTTGCGTTATCGTGATCCGATGGATTGTAGCATCCATGCACTTCATAAATAATCTCGAAGTCGACGGAAAATCCCGAACGTCTTATTGTGCCCGCACTGGGGTTAATATCCGTCCTTACAGTGCCTGCATTCTGCGTGTACTCTTCGAGTTGAAGTGGAAATTTATTGAAAACGTTGGAAGACATTTGGAAATATTGTTTTCGGTTACTTTGTTGAGAGTGATAAACATATAGGTTATAGTATAATTATATTATATCTTATACATGGTCGACGGAGAAAGACTTATTTATGAGAAATTGTGCCAGGGCGGAGCTAGCTTCGAATAGGTAATGTACATATGGCGGTAAACCTCACGTAGTACTATGTAATGGCGTATATGTATCTAGTACCTTTAAGGTTATTACGTTACTACAAGCATTAGGTACTTAGTTCTTGTTTATCACTACTATAATCTTATTGAAATAGACCTAGGTTACGAGTAATATATTAGTTGTACTAGAAGGTTGGAGAACTTCAAAGCAGTAGAGATACGTAAATAGTACATACCTACCTATATATGCCGCAGGTATATCAATGATGATGATCCATCTTACGTTTCTGGCGTGAGACGTAGCTTTTTGATTATGTATGTCTTAACGGGGCACATCCCCGGCTTAGGACTTTTGGAGTGCCTCCTCTCCTATGAATTAAGTATGATGCATGAGCTGAAATGCAATGCATCACTCACTTGTTACGAACCTATACCTAAGTGCTTAGGTATACGGGGTGATTCGTGGGTTTCCTTGTTTGTTAGCAGTACTCGTAGAGATCAGATCAAAGGTAGTCTGTTCGTAAGAAAGGCTTGGAGTCCTCTCTCTATTAGTTCGATGCGGTTGAAGTAATAGACTTAGATTGATAGCTGGTGAGCTAAAGGAATGACTAGATACATGAGAAATGCTATGGTTATATAGGCATCCTTCCCTTCTTCTTCTATATGTGAGGCCATCGTGATCTGGTTGATCTGGTTGATCAGAGCCGGATCACCCAGATCGTATTGATCAGTATTTACAACTGATCAGGCTGATCATGGTTGAGTCAGCCAGATCATACTGATTAATGCCGTAGTTTACCCGTGATTGGTCGAGCTTCCTCCGCTTCTCGGATTGTTGGCGTGGTTAAGTTGTTGGTTTGTGACATCACTGAATGTGACAACAACCTAGGAAATGCAAGTACCTAGGTATTCTCGTCCGCCCTCAAACTCCCGTCAAAGGGCGGTTAAAAAGCCCAACCTAATTAAAACATCCATATTGTTACTTTGTAAGCACCTACCTAATTAGGTCGGTGTTTAGTAGGTAGGTAAGCCTGGAGGCTTGCGAGGGGATGCCATTCTATTTCTTGTCCCTTCACCCCAAAAACTATGATATACGTATTTATGTGATCCTACATATTAAACTTTTTATTTGGCAACTAGAACTTAACCATGGATTACAAAAAATACCAAAATCCAAAGGCTAATAAGTCTACAGACATATTTCCATCGGGATCACAGAGCGAGGTAGAATATGTTAACCAGTTGTTGCTCAAGGCAAAGCGTATTCCACAATGGGATGGAAAGTCATCTCCTTCTATTCGGGAATTAAGGGATATGATTACGACCCAGAAGTTCTTCGGTGTCAACGGTGATAGGATCCTCCAGAAACTTATCATTGCATTGAGCCCAAGTGAAAGGAATGATAGTGTTTGGTTAGAAAAACCAAAAGAAGGCAAATCAAGTACTCAAACCAACCCTGATGATAACTTCAATGGTGTCGGCAAACATCTACTCTGTTGGATGCTAAGAGACAGACTCTTCTATACATATTTCATAGCAGAGCCATCAAAAAGCGGAGGGAAAGTCCGGCTCGAACAGAAGAAACCAATTCACCTAGCTATCGAGGAAAAGAACCTGAGCTTCCTAGCATGTTTTTTGGGCATCTGCTATGATCCGGGTTTAATGGATTTGAGGCCACAGGTCCACAGAATCCTAGAAGAGACGGAAACCACCCAAACTAGAAATTGTATCCATCATGCTATCGAGTACGAAATACCCTTTGCGTCATTCCTAACAGCTGTATGTTCCGCCAAAGCCTTAAAGGCTAAAGATTCAATGAACTACACCCCGCTACATATTGCATTGGAAAAGAAGAAGGCCCCAAAAAGCGCCATACCCGAACCGCCGTTCTTGATTCCGAACAATTCCAAGGCGCCAACATGGGACGATTGTTTCGACCCCCCACGAATTCTACAGGCAATCTTGAATAGGGAAAATGATCCTCAAGACCTCATCGCGACCATCCTAACGACAACAAACAAGGAAGGCAATTCCCCTTTCCAAGAGAATCTTGAGCGATACGATACTCAAGATCGCATCTTCAGAAATGAGTTCAAGCAGCTCATCTTCAGCAAGGTTGAAAAGATATCGGATATCAGCAAAGCTCTCTATGGGGCGAAAGGTGACGTCAAGGAACTTTGCCTTGATATGTCGGATTTCAATCAATCATCTCATAACTTCGAACTTTTCGTCAAAAAGTTGACACAGCTTGAAGAGGATCTACCAGACAAGAAAAGTGTGCTCCAGTTTGAAGATACGCTGTTTTTTGTACACCTGCCAGACCTTAACTATGTCAAACAACCTTGTCCCCATCACACCATACATCAACTGTTCGACTGGCTATCACGTAAAGGCGTCCGTACTATCAAAAGACTCAGCATACCGGATAATACTACTAACCCACTCAGTGATGCCTTCGTACAACAGTACATTCTCGACGTTTTCGAAATCGAGGAGCTAGATTGGCGCAAGCTTGACGTTAATCTGGAAATCATTACGGATGCCTACAATGGAGACGCTAGACCTCATCTCAAAGACCTGACACTTTACTCTAGCGGAAACTGGAGTGTACTACACCACTGGATAAGTATGGACGGGCTAGCAAAACTAGAAAATGTGAGGCTATCTACCCCTTTCTTTATGACTACATAAGCACTACTGCCCCTTCAATACACCATTTCTAACGACGGCTGCGACATCTAGCTCCGCAAAGTTCGCATTAACATAATCCACCTCAATCCAACCGAAGTAAGTGCTTGAGTCTGGCAAAGGACAGAGATGAAGATTATTGATTGCAGGAGTACTAACATGGAAAGGGATACCATGACGCGATGACACATGATCATCATCTGGCCCTGGCCACGCGTTATAAACTCCGGCTAGAAAAACTGCATACCGATTATAGACACTGGCTTGAAGAACAATGCACTGATTCCAAGCTTTGGCTGGGGGAACGATATTCCGGCAATGGAGATGTACAGAGGGAAGATTCTCCCAATGTTCATTTGGGCAAATACGAGTTAGACGTGAAGGTTGACGCAAACTGGGAATATCCTCTCCTACAAGAACCGGAAGAACCTACCACGCAGATACTCAAACATCAATTTACCGGTCAATTGTTGACCTCGCTCAACGCTCTGGGAGAATGGGAGCGCGCAAGTCGGAAATCAAATTCAGAACTTGCTCAGGACCAAGATCAAGAACGCGAGCAACATATTGCTCGGTTTAAAGAATTTGCACTTGGACCACCGACAAAGGACCAGAACGAATATCGGAGCCTCAATCAAGACATGAGAATAAAAGTGGCCATTATTGACAACGGCGCCGACCGAATCCGATCCAAGTTTCGCCACATGATTGCAAAAGGTAAATCGTATGTTACGGCCGATATGCTTAGTTCCGACCGGTCACTACCGTGGTGGATGGTATCAGACCCTCACGGAACGCAGATGGCGTCTCTCATAGGTCAGATGAATGGATACTGCCGATTGTATATAGCCAGAGTGGGCAAGTCACGAGACGACATCCAGCCTGCTAATGCTGCTAAGGCGATCAATTGGGCGGTGACGCAAGGTGTTGATATTATCTCCATTAGCTGGACGCTCAAAAAGCCAGATAAGACCCTGGAGGAGGCTATTAAGAACGCGGCGCAAAAGACGATCATTTTCTGCTCGACTCCAGACGAGGGGGTATACTCGGAGGCCTGGCCTGTAGGCTATAAGGAACATGTACTGAGCGTCAGCGCGACCGATCGTCATGGGCACCTCACATCCCAAACAAAGGGGGCCGAGTCTGTCGACATACAAATCCCCGGAGAGGATATTCGGGCCACAGGTCCTTCTTACATTGGGAATGTGCTCCCAACTGTATCTGGTTCCAGCGTGGCGACGGCGCTGGCGGCAGGCATTGCGTCGCTGTCTCTGCTGCTATTGAAGATTTTCAACCCGCCTCATGATGAAAGGCTGCAACAGTTCCGCACAAAAGAAGGTATCAATCGCGTCTTTGCGCATATGGGCGCTCCTGGGACCGCCATTCAACTCTCAAAGCTATTCCCATCTGAATCAAAAGATGAGTCTCAGACTCTGCAAACACTCGCGCAGAATTGGAATGTAGAAAACTTCCTTTGAGTGTAATACGATACAATAGTTAGCACTCGTATCTGGCATGCGGATCTTGACTTTAGACTGGTGTATAGCGTTAGTTTGAGATGATAGCTCTCTCGTCGACACCACATACTTCATAGAGTTCGCATCGTGACTACTCCATGCTTTGGTCTTGTAGCCGCAAGCCTCAGCAGCGCGACCTAGCCATGTTACAAACACATTTGTATCACTCTTTACCGTTCATAGCTACTTGAGAGGGATTCCGGCAGCATGTTGAATGTCGACTCTGGTGATAATAGGGAGAATAATCGGAAATGATTTGATTTATATGAGCGAAAAATGTATTAGGAAATCGGATACTGGCAAAGAGACGGTCGACGTATTTGGGAGTACGTTTGGTGGTGAAGTGAAATGTTGAAAAGTGGATCGAAGAAAAACGAAAAGGAAGATGAGATTATACGACAGATCATCCACTTTGATATGACGGTCCATGATAAAGCATAGAAGCTTCTTGTCTGTAAGCACCTGCCAATATTTTCGGCGGCACTGTGAAGGCGGTTGCAAGTTGATCGCTGTTGCTCATGGCAATACATTAGATTGGCAGGTGCAAAGGGAGGTAGCCCTACTCCTGCCTACACGAGTTACTACATCCTGTGTACCTTAGATTAAAAAGAAAACCTAAAGAAAGCACGGCACACAGTACCAGATACGTATCTAGAGATAATATCTACCAATCCAACCCTAAGATAGAATTGGGAACATGTCTTACCCATATGTCTCTCTAGCTGAATTAAGGAATCTACTAAGTGGATTCGATCAATGGTTTTCGACTATATATACTAGATATAAACGTACTTACATAGATAATAATGTGAATCATGGTGATGCGAGCATATATCAAATAATTTGATATCAAGTCAGCTGCTGCTGTTTAATCTGCTTAGTCATCATGTAAAAAGGGGTAAAGGGGGTTCTCCACAAAACACACCATGCAACTATTATAGTCGCATTATCATTGATAATACTAAAGACATATTGCGATAAATATATTAAGCGTTAAGTTACTTTCAAGTACTGCTGTTCATGCCTGTTGGTATCCATAATTGCTTTGCTATTTGCGATGTGATGTAATAGGTAGGTAACTCCTGTTTGTTAAGCTAGATTCACATCCATAGATGGCAGTGTACAAACCGTGCAAAAATAATCATAAAGATCTATATTTGTACCACTGTATTTGATAGACGGGTTCTATTGGGTGATACTTATTCGGTACCTATGAGCAGAACGGCGGGTGTCTAGATGATGATTCGTACCACCAGTTGTGTATTGTTCCAAACAGCTGGAGCTGTCTACGACAGTGCGTATTTGTCACAAAGTCCAAGTATCTAGGTACTCGAGTACCACTTGAAGCTGAAGCACAGTTTCGTTTACATATATACATACATACACAGTATGATTATGGATTTAGCGCAAGAATATTTATCTCATGTGACGAGAAAACTTTGCCCACCGCCGGGTTCCTTTCTACCGTCTTGTTCAATGGGGGGGGGGGGGGGGGGGGGGGGGGGGGGGGGGGGGGGGGGGGGGGGGGGGGGGGGGGGGGGGGGGGGGGGGGGGGGGGGGGGGGGGGAGGGAT
>MU386021.1:26618-41052 GCA_022497145.1 Rostrohypoxylon terebratum
AAAATAAACTTTTTTTTTTGGTTTTTTGCCCTATAATTTTTTTCTCTTGTGCACATAAAATTTGGCCCCCCGGGGGTTTCTTTTAAACCGTTTTTTAAAACCCCCCCCCCCCCCCCCCCCCAATATTTATTCGTTCCCCCTCCCACAATTTGCTTTCCAGAACTTTCATGTTCTTCCATTATTTTACAGAAACTAAAATCGTATTTCTTAAGAACGATCACCATTAAACTACGCATATGCGTCCATAACATACACGTAAGTCCACACTATTATGTTTTCCTTTATCGATCAATACCTAAGAGCTTGGTATTCCACAGGGATTTTATGCCTTGCCAATAGCTCCCTTAACCAGAATGAACGGTTACAGCCTGTTCGTCATGGAGCATAAGGCATTTCAGCCATCCCCACCGCGACTCAAGGCTATATTGGCTATTCAAAACCTCACATTTTGAACAGCCTGCAGGTATTTTCCATCCCTCTACACAGCATTGCCCACTGACTGACATTAATAAACAAGGATGCACGAATGGAAATGCTAAGCTCAGTGTAGACCAACCAGAACCATAGAATCACCACCCAGAGTTTATCGAGTCGTTCACGGACGCAACATCCGCGAAACAGTGGATCCTCGGTGGCTGGTTTGACGTATAAAGCCTGGCCCGACTTAATATTCGGATGACCGGGGATTGGCGATATGGAACAAGGTCTTGTTATATATACAGCAAAGAAAGCGAAAGCTTGGGGATACATACAGCTACCTGTGACGAACCTATACTTAGGCTTAGTAAGTATAGCTTCATGTTACGGTCCAGCTGCGGGGTAACACATATAATACAGAATTGGGGAACAATGACCAGTTGGTCATTGGGAAGCTTTTAGCTTCATGGCGCAATTGGTTGTCCCCAGACCGATTGTAACACTTCATAAGGGGGTCTTGATTTTAAGGTAACAGTAATCGTAGAGGTCAAGTGTAATCAATCAAGTGTGTTCGTCAGAGAGGCTTGGAGTCCTCTCCCTACTCGTAGTGAATAGACTTAGATTGATAACTAAAGAACTGAAACGAATGACTAGATACATGAGGGCCTGCCATGTTTATATAGATGTCTTCTCCTTCCTCCTTTCTGGGTATCTGAGGTTATCGTGGTCTGGTTGATCTAATTGATCTAATGATCTGGTAGACGCTCTAGATCAGTTAGATCAATAGATCATTCTACGCCGCGGTTTAACCGTGATTGGTTTATGGGGTTCCACTCCTTGGGTGCTCCAGGTGGCCGCCTGTCGGTTGGTTTGTGACACTACCCCTACCGCAACGGAATCGTAAGTAGCATCAAAATCTATCTTGATGAACTCGCAACACCTTCCAGTCATTTCACACGAGAGGGTCGTCACCCCCAGTCAATTCTCTCAGCTAATTCGTTCAATGCAACTCAAGGTGCTTCTATTAAGAACTTAACGCACCAGTGTCGAGAGTTTCGTTTTCGCCATACAATGACGAAAACGAGGCAGGTAAAGATGGAAACGCATACTCTCAATTTCGAAATTAAATAAGAGCGAAGTAATTTTCGTGCTAGAATAACGCTCGGTAAGCTTTGACTAATTCCTCACAAACACATGTTTCTTCTAACAATAATTATTTAGTTTTGGATGCCTATCATCCCCAGAAAAAGCATCTTCCTTTATTCCGTCCATCTGATACTTTCTTTTCTGTCGGTTCTTTTCTTTTTCCATTTCCTCCGAGGACGAGAGCAATCGCATCCATCTCCCCCCTAACGGTTCTTAACACGGCACACCTCTACGATAAAGCTGCCTTTCGTGCCACGACACCATGTCATCTCATAAACTGAGCGGGCAAGTAAAAAGAAAGGCGGACAGGAAATGGTCGTCTTGACTTTGGCATTCCTGAGTGTAGGTAAAATTCAACAACCAACATTCGCCTGCCCAAGCTAACCCGTCGCATCTAATAGCTTCCGCCATAGTTGTGTTGACGTAAACATGAAATATACCACGACAAAGGAGGGGCTTGTCATCGCAGGGTGCCGATGATAGACTTGCCCTTCGGGTTCTGACCAGACGACTCCGGAAGGAGAGACCAGGGCTGGCCCCATCACAAGCCGTTCTTTACACCATATAATGAAATACTAACATCATCATACAGCCGAATCAGGGCTGGTACCGGTCGGTGTTGATGTGCGGGTGGCGGGAGTTGGGCGCGGGCGCTCAACAGGCGATCCCATTGAACGTAACGGTATGCCAGCCCTGGCGGCTGTCCCTAGATCATTTGAATCACATTGTTTCGGTCCGCGGGGGGATCGAAACAGAGCGACGAGATGGAGCACAAGATGGATCTTGCCGTGTTCAATGTATGAGAGGATTCAAATTACGGCGGACCTCGCGGGCGAGGTCTGCTAAAGACGACTTGAACGGGATATTTCCACCCAAGGGACAACAGACTCTTTAAGGTGGTAACAAAGTATAAGAAATACTTGATGCTTGGTTTACACAGAGACTTTAATCATGGAGATTATTAAGGATGAGGACGATGATGTTTACGTCCAGGGGAACGTACTATTAACCCTATGAGCTATATACACGTCTAACGTATCTGTGGCGTACTTGAACGCCTAGAGTACTCCCCTTGGGGGTTGGGGAGCAGAGCTAGGTTAAGGTGCTGCATGACAAAACAAAGGGAAAACAACAACGAAGGTGGATAGTACAATAGGGCCTCCTCCTGCCTCTATTACCCACAAAAAGAAAGAAAAGGAGGTCTATCTTAGTTGGCTAGACACTATCCCGGCACACCATACAAGAATATACTAGGACGGCTCTCGCGATGAGGAGACCGTATGGGGATGGGTGGCATTCTCCCAAGCCAGTATAGTCGGTCGGGAACACGGCACCTTAAAAGAAGGAGAGATCTTTGACTTGGAAGTCCGGGCAGCCTGGGAGGCCTCGAAGTAGGCGCCTACTCGCCCCCCAGGCGTATTCTACTGGAGATTATTGATTGTGGAGAAATGGGTTAGCCCTCCACACCCATGATGAATGTATCACGTCGGCGTTTGTTAGTATACATTCGCTTCACATACTTGAGAATGGCGATTGGCACGACGGCAACTGCGTTAATCCTAGACTAACTGAATCTAACAAAAGCTATTGTGGTGTGTAGAGACTCTTTCCCTATACGAGTGCCTAATTAAGCTTGGCAGAATGGAAGAGAAGAGGCCCATGATCGACATCATGTCATCGAGGCAATCCTATAAACGAAGAGAGATTGACGATGTCCGTTATATACACGGCGAAGACAACCCAGCAGACGCAATGACCAAATCTAATTCTAACATACTGTAAATAAAAACACTCGATAGACTAAGAGGACTTCTCTCTCATAATAAACACACATCGCTCAATAAAGACTATTCAACTACCTACTTTCCTTTCATCTCTGTTCATGGCTAGTAGCTTCTTACTTGATGGACTGTCCCACTGTATGTTTCGATATGGTTTGGATATTCCCATTGAGTCCCCACATTCGCAGAGCAAATGTCCCGAATATATACTTCATCACCAGCAATCTATGCCCTACCGTCGCAGCCTTAGCATATCCATACCACCATACTACCGTCACCCTACCCCTACATCTAGCACTTTGACTTCACCAACTAAAACTTTCCCCTCTGGACTCATAACCAAAGACCGCACCGCCACAACCCCACACTACACGACGGACAAACACACAAACAACATCCCCTCCTAATCCCCTACGTGTCTAGCCCTGCGATACTAAGTTCTGTGTCATATACGCGACAGGAAATTGATAGTCTAACCCAGGCTCTTCAACTCTACCGAAGTGATAGACACATCACATCGCCTGAAGCTGAATATAAGCGTTCCTATCTCCTAGGTCCGTGATACAATCGCATGGTTGGGAACCCGCCAATGGCGGCTGGGCCTGTGTGTATGTAGGAAGATGTAGAGGAGATCCCTTGCGTATGTAGGTATATGTAAGGCACGAGTCACACACATACCGCCATAGCGGGACGTGGGGATCTCGTGTGACGACCTGTGATGATCTACATGTGATAACTCAAGGGTCTAATAGCAGGGCTTTGTGTTGGGATTTGCCAGGTCCCGAGTAGGGAGTAGCAGCTTCCCCATACGATCTTATTATACAAGTATTAGGATGTTGCTGCTTTAAAGACATATGCATATCACTAGGTAGTCTACTGCATTGCCGCGATATTAACGCTACGCAAACACAGTGAGTAGATAGATAGGTAGGTATAAATCATCGCGCCTCTCGATTCTGAAGCTATGGATCAACTAAAAACCGAGCTCGTGTGGCACTTGTCTATACGAGCGAGGAATGAGAGAAAACGATTAATCATCCATCTACCATGACTTCGCGAGCGGAACCCACCCCGCCCGCTGCTCTGCCTCCGACGTGCTCAGAAACAAGGCGTTGTACTATCCTTCCCGTAGAACCCCGCCACAAATTTCTACCGCCTACTTGACATGTGGCGGAAAGCAAATCCTGAAAGCAATGCAAACGGTGATGTGCGTCCCTAAGCTAAGCACTTCAGATGCAGATACTTTCACTCCTTGCGTAGGCTAACCCAGCTTACTTATCTTGAGGACGATCATCCTGGCGACGATCACCGCTACCGTGACCGAGACCCTGTCCTTGACCGTGGCTCGAACCGGGACCAGGACCAGGACCAGGGTGAGGTTGATCGTGACCGGGGTGTCCATGTGCGGGGAGTCCGCGTCTAGGGTGCCCAAGCCCACGCTCACGAGCGCGACCCCGCTCCTCACTCTCCCTCACCACCGCTTCCTCCTCCTCCACGACCGGCGCGGGACCAGGCGCATCCGAAGCGGGCTTCTTGAACGCTTTGAACGCGCGACGCAACGAGCCGCCAAAGCTGGGTTTAGGCTTGAGCCCCGGTCCCACACCCGCACCTATACTCGCACTAGCTTCGCTCCTGCCGCTACCATGCGAAGCTCCTATGCTTCCATGTACCGAAGTCGAGTCTCTGCTACCCATGCTCCTGCGCAGTTCCTTCTGAGCCTCCTCGTTGGCCTTCTGCTTGTTCTTTTCTTCCTTCTTCTGCTTGCGGTCGCGCTCTCGCTCCAGTCGCTTCTGGCGCTTCTCCTCGTCTTTGCGCTTCATCTCCTCGGGGTCCGTGCCCGCGTAGAGGAACGGACCGGGGGCGGGACGTACGACGACTTGGTTCTCGCTGGGAGGAGGGGCCCAGAAAGGCGCTGCGGGGTGTGCTGCGGGGTGTGCTGCCGCCATAGGGGCTGGCGAAGGTAGGAGGGGTGCGGGCTGTTGGGTAATATGCTGCTGGGGAACGGGCTGTTGGGGCTGTGGGTACGTGGGTGGATGCGCTTGTGGATATGTTTGGGAGGGTGTACCTGAGGTTGAAGTAGGAGGTGGAACATAATACGAAGAGTGACTTGATGGCTGCGGCAAGACTGGATACGGATAACTGTGAGGCAGGGGCTGGTACGGTGAATGGTGATGAGGCTGCATTGGAGAAAAAGCACCGGGGTATGGATAGCCAGTCGAGTATCCATGGTTTTGCCCGAGAGTATATCCATGACTAGCATGACTAGACAAGTGATTGATGGCTTCTTGATTTCCGGTGTCGTAGAATGGATCGTCGCCCAAACTACCTCCAAACTGGTCGAGTCGATCCTCTCGGGCGATAGCATCAGTAACGTTAGCAAAGATTCTTCCTTCAGCAGCAGCGTTCTGCGCCTCAATCTCAACGCCATCCTAGGACGATGAGATATTTGGCGTGTACAAGGCTGCCTGATGTCGGATGAATGTTCGTATACCTCCCTGGTTCATGACCGAGGATGCCTCCACAGCTCGTGATAGCATCGCCAAAGCGCCGGGTCGAGTAATACTACTCGTGCGCAAGTCATGCTGGAACTGGATCACCTCGTCATGGATCATACTTCGGATGAAGTCGGGAGTCAAGAGCCTACTCGGAGTGCTGGCGGCAACAACGGCAGAAGGGTGAATACGGTCGGTACCACGGCTGGGTGCTGGAACCTGAGGGTGGCGAATAACAGTATCCCCATGTGATAAAACGTTAGCCTCCGCAAGATTACCCATTCCATAGTGGCTTCTAGGGATTCCTTGTCCTGCTTTAGCATCCACTTGCGAACGTCCATGATCGGGAGGTGTTGGTTCAAGGGCGAGCTTTCGAAGCTCGGCGGTCGCGTCGACCACTTCTTGTGGAGCCTTTGGAGCTGTGAAAGGTGTTAGGCGAGGGATTGGTGGTAATGTAAATGGAGCGGTCTGACCATCAGCAGGAGTATCGTTGCTATCCGGAGCGCCTGTCTCAACCTGCTGCGAGGTATCTTTACACCAAGTAAGTAAAGTGGAATGCGTAAAATAACTAGGTAAAATAGGAAGCACTTACCAAGACGACCTCGGGCGGCAGTGCTCCTCGCCGGAGGAACATTCCTTCCTCTACCTCTTCCGCCTCCTGTTGAGCGACCTAAATTACAATTAGTTCTCTCCCCAATTACACTTCAAGGCAACGAAGTTACCGTAGAAAATGGGAGAGCCGGTTTCAGTGGGCATCTCGGGCGACTGAACAAAATTTGCTTGACTTCCGGTGGTGTTGGTATTAGCGACAACAACAACAGGCACCTGAGGACCGGCTTCGGAGGTGTGAATTGACTTATTGGCGTCTGGGAGTTCGATGGAGTCGGAATACTTGGAAGATGATCCTAAAGAAGACCCGCCAAATGTGGGAAATGAAGATTGAGATGTTTCGGTGGCTGCCTTCTGAGCTCGTGTTACTCCTGGTTGCTTCTCAGCAATCGAAGAGTCTGGGGTGGGTTCTTCCGTGAGCTGGTTAGAATTTTTGTCCTTGGAGTACCTTGAATACTGAGGCGACTGTGGAAACGAGCTATGAGGGTACGATTTGTCACTAATGGATTGGTCGCGCTCTCGGGTTCGAGGACGTCTTGGTTCCCCAGGAGGTGGCGCTGGCAGTGGGAAAGAGGGTGGCGGATATGGCGGGTCTTTATTGACTCGTATTGCCAAAGGCAACTTGCTCTTAAATCTAGGTGTAGGAGCACCTTCGTCGTGGTCGGCGCTCGTGTTGCTAATTGCTAGTGATGGATCAGGAAGCGATTCTGCGTCTTCCTTTTCACTAGGATTGACGACTTTATCTGTATTCATCTCGTCTTTCATTGATAAGTATTCAATGGATAATTGATCTGGGAGGAGGGGCGTTAATTTTGATGTTTGTAAGAAAGATGCTTGTGAGAAAGACAAGGTTTGGTGGGTAGTATGAACGAGAAGTGTCCGCGAAGAAAAATAGGAGGATGGGGAGGAAGAAATTTGGAAAGTGGTGGTCAAAAATATGTGGTTATCGTACCATCGTCGAGATTATTCGCAGGCTCGCCACCGTCCACTGTATTCATTATTGACCCTGACGAGTCACGTGGACTTCCAGTATATCTAGATGACGTTCGATCGCCCGACGTATTTTTGGCGTAATTTAAATTCTTCGGTAAATTAGAAATTACATTTTGAGGGCTAGTGTCTTCCGACGACGCCACTGAACATGTACTTGAGGCCAGTTTCAAGGGCGCAACCTGAGCAGAGATGCGGTTCATGGATCCCTCCATTGCTTCCCGTGAAGACCGCGTCTCGACGCTCTGAACATTCGTATGGTCTTCAGAATTCGCACTATAATTCATTTGATGAGTATTTTAAAAATTCGATGGTGAATTAAGGTCGACTGAAGAACTATACTTACCTTTTGTGTAATGTAATGTTGGTAGCAGATATCGGTCCCGTTCCCTTGACAAAATCATTACGATCGAGATGGTGTTCTACGGCGTCCTTTATAGGAGGAGGACCCGGGCCAGATGACGACGGCGACATTGCGACAGGATGCCTGCCGTGATTGGAAGATTTCTTAACCACGGTCATTTCCAATAGATGACGATAAGACTGTGCGCAAGACTTGGAACATGCTGTCAGTTCTTTCGAAGATATTTTTAATTCTGAATTTAGGTGGGTGGACTTGATGGGAAACCTACAAGATTCGCACTGTGATATTAGCAGTTCAACACCCGATAACAAGTTGCTGGACATTTATCAATTCACTCAATTAGTAAAGATTTTTAAAGGTATGGAAGACTAAAAGATGTCTTCGTGTGATGAGATGTCAATGAAAAGAGTAGATGCGATATAAAGGGGTGTCGTGGTAAAATGAGAGACTTCATTCCATGGCCATTTCAACCTGAACGATAATTAGCATCGCAAATACTCTGATCAGTCATGAAATGTGTCTGTGGCAGAAATGTAGGACAAAGGTACTAGGTACATGCTAGAATCGTTGCATTGTAAGATAGTCGAATGAAAGTTGAATGTAAAATGCCTGGGACCACAGTTAACCTAGCTCATGTTGATTCTAAAATATGAGATGAAAGTGAGAATTCATATATATCACGATGGACAATAGGTCTATAGATACGTAATGTATAGGGTTGTCAGGCTGGAAGATTCAGGCATAGATGGTTTTACTCACGTTGTTCAAATTGAGAATCATCGTTCTGAGGCAGCTTGAACATCGCAATAGGGGCGAAGACATGGTTCAGGACCTAAACATGATCAATGGCCCCATGCCACAATTTTTCGTTCCTAGTCATTTTGATGTAAAAGATTTGAAAGTTGGGCTCTGTGACTTGAGACCTAGGAGGATTTCTTCTTACTATTATTATTAATAATAAAAAAAAGGGTTGCGAAAGTTTTCACTTGCTCTTTCTTTATGTCAATCTTGATTGATGTACGAAGTACTTAGGTACATATGCACGGGGCAAACCCGACCTCCCGACGTTACACGCATCTGCGAGGAAGCAACAAGGGGGCAACCCGGTCTGTCGGGACCCTGCTGCGCCACTCCGCATGGTCCGCAAAAAAATTGGGAGCCCTCAGTTCCAGGTTGGCTGGTTGGTCAATGGTCGATGGCCAATGGCCAATGTGGCTTTTACCTTCTTTATCTACGTCGTACACACACACCTAGGTCCCAAGTAGGGGCAAGCGCAATTTCCGCCATCTCTTCCTCTCTTCCCGTTTCTTGCCGCCGCATCTCTGTCACGTCGCTCACAATTCTCCGGGCAATCGGGATTTCTCGTATGTGCTCGTGTGTGCTTCATGTCAATTCAATTGAATATACCATGCTGCTGGGTCGCGCCAGCCGGATTGCCCTTTTGAGGCAGTCTGCACCGTCTGCACCGTCTGCACCGCACTGGATACGCCTCAATGCAACCTCACCACGCGTTCGAACAGTGATTTGGCCCCCACAACAACGGTCATTCTCCACAACAACGGCCGCCAGAGATCGGATTGGCCCAGAAGGATGGCCGGGACAAGGTGAAGAGAAGCAGACTTTATTCTCAAAGATGTGCGAGTCTGCAGCTACTACCCTTGCCTCTGTTTTGGTGCTGGGTGTCGGCTTCGCGGCTGCTGGTTACGTGTATCACAAGTCGTATAAGTACATACAGCTGAAGAAGATAGAGAATGCGTTCGAACCAGGAGACCCAGTGTTAGTATTAGCAGCAGTAGGAAAGGATATTCCAGCGCCGCCTAACGAGCAGCACTGGGTTATGCGGGAGGAACAAGCAAAGATCGACGCGATCATCAACGGAACCAATAAAGGTCACTACCACCTGATCATGGGAGAAAAGGGCTGCGGGAAAAGCAGCATGTTGATAGAAGCCATGCGGAAGGTCGACGGTGAAGGTTGTGCCATGTTCGAAGCGCATGCTGATCTAGAGATATTCCGGATCCGACTAGGAAAGGCCCTTGATTACGAATTCCACGAAGATTATATAGGAGGATACTTCAGCGAGCGCGGTCCAAGAGAATCTACCGCATTGCTGGATATCGAAAGAGCGATGAATAAGCTAGAAAAGGTAGCATTGTTACACCGGGCGAAGAAGAACAAACCTCTGCTTCTCATCATCAATCAGACACATCTAATCCGGGACGATGAAGATGGGAAGGACTTGTTAGAACTACTCCAACAGCGGGCGGAGCAATGGGCAGCCAGTAATCTCGTGACCATGATCTTCAACACCGACGATTATTGGGTATATGAACGACTATTCCAACGTGCTACCTCGCGAATGGAGGTTATGTCGATCTCGGATTTACCAAAGGCGCAGGCGATATTAGCTCTTCAGAAGTATCGACTACGATACTTCGGTGAAAGAGCAGACGTATCCATCCTAGAAGCGGTCTACGATCGAGTTGGCGGAAGGTTATCGTTCCTAAATCGGGTAGCTAAATCCCACAATATGATAGCGACATGCGAGCGCATCAAGGAGAGCGAGAAAACATGGTTCCTAAATCAGTGTTGGATCCTTGGAACTGAAATGGATGACGATGTGATGGACCAGCAAAAGTGGGCGAGTGCGGCTATGGTCCTTGCTCTGGCGCTCGTCGACAAGGAAGAAGAGATGGAGCAGACCTACGATCCCGATAAGGGACACGTCCTGCCTTGGTTCCGGATGCATAAAGCTCAGGAGATCATGACGCGGGCCGACTTCATCCGAGATTTCGACCGGCTGAACTTCTTCACCATAACGAGCACGGCACAGGTTCGTGCTAGCTCTGTGCCTATGCACCGTGCGTTTAGGGAGATATGTGCCGAACCCGGATTCCGGGAGTTCCTCCAGGACACCTTGGACCGAATTGCCGCCATCGAAAGCTTAGGTCGCACGAGAGAGCTGGTTGCCAAGGACTTGGTACTTGGTGGGAAGTACCAAATATCCAAACCTATGATGGCCATGGATGGTCGGGTAGAAGTGAAGCTCCGGCAGCCGCCCGAGAAGAATTAGAACCCTAATATTTGGATGGTTAGTTTGTGGCGGAGGTCGTAAACTGGCGATACCGAGTAGGTCAGCTGCAGGGCCAGCTTTTCTTTTGTGAATGGCAACGACTATAGATTCTGCACGAATATTGTACCATATTGTATGTTAACGTTAGCATAATACTGCATCCTAGCAAGGAATTTGATTCGTTAGTTCTAAATGTCAGGTTAGAGGTTGGAATAGATTTCGGATCATTTCCCCAAGGCCGCGTCGACGGGTTCTGGTAACGTCGTTTGTCCCTTGACCCGCCTCCCTAGAATTTTAAGCAGGCAGGCAGCCTGCCTACCTACCTACCTAGTACTCAAACTTCCATAGCGGTCTTTGAACCTCCCGAGAACCGTTGGAGACGCCACCTAATTAATAGAGGCTAATTCATGCTCATCTAAACTTCAGATAATCGTCGGGGTTCTCGTTTACGCCAATATTTAGTCGAAAGGCAGCGACCATATCCCATAGGTATACTAGAGTTCATGTAGGGTTCATGGAAATTCTTAGAAGAATGTGAGGAGGATATTCGGTAATATATTAAGTGAGTCACTTGGTGCTGACCAAGGCTGTCTTTAAACAAAAACTTGGCATTGAGTTTAATTCCGACTTATCCGTCCTAACATGCAATTCTTCCATTTTCGGTACAAGTCCCATATTAATACGTGATGATCGAGCCCCGAATAGGAATAGCATAAGCAATAGGGTGGTTAGAGATGCCCAAAGTTGCACGGGCCAGGAACTTTGGAAGAGAGAGGATTTTCGCGATATTCTCTGCCGGAACCCGTGAAGCTTGTTCGTAACATTACCCAATAGCCTAGCTTCCATTACCGAATTACAATGTGTCACAAGCTTTCAGCTTATCCCTTACCATATCAATATCAGAACGACACCAAGGCATCTTCGATGTCGTCAGCCGTAAGAGTAATAAAACTCACGACACACCAGAGGCGTTAGAAACGTTTGATCGATCTCGGTACTAAAAATAGTAATATAGGAGGGGTATCACGGCTGCATGCATTGGATTTTCATATGAGTCACGCGTGAAGCAAAGATTTCGGAAACGCGCTCCTCTAGTCCATTTATCTGTTACTCCAATCAAACGTGGTAAATAATAGCGATGCTCTGAATCCGCTCATAGTCCCCTCAGGGACAACTATGAAGTCCACTATCATATAGACAGTTGAGGAATAGCGTATTTGAACACATTATTCGGGTCATACTTCTTCTTAAGCACCACCAAAGTCTCATAATGCTCCCTATAAATCTTCCTATAGTCAGAGTCATCGTTATCTAACAATGATAGATAAGACGACTCAAGCACATTTTCCAAGTCTTCCTTTCTGACTTCGCTTAGTAGTTCGACTGCCCACTCCGCACCTTTCGCCTCGAGCTCTTTTACGGGCGTCGTCGCTATGAGTTCAAGCATATGGTGCTCAACCCGAGCCCCGAAGACGGAGTTCTCATTCGGCGCCGGTTCTCGGAGCATATGGAGGGAAATCGCGATACCGCCCCCGGGGATCAAGGAGGTGTATTTAGCTAGAACCTCTGCTAACTTCGGTGTGTATTTCTTGACATTGAGGGTATGCGCCCGTCCGTAGCTACCCCAGGTAAGCAGTGCTTCGTTGAATGCGCAGTGTGCCGAGACGCTCCGGGGCTCAGGGTTATTCATCAAGCAAGGACCGAGTGCTGCGATCTTGCCAAACCATTTCTTGCCTTCATCATGATCGGCCGCTGCCCAACTAGCGGCGACGGCCAAGACTTTTCCGAGATTGGGAAGTTCTATGCCGATTAGTTGAAGTTGGAGAGCCCTGGGAATGGGTTGCTCTGCGGCTAGCTTTTCATACCCCTCCAGTGTATTTCGCCCATGTTGTCTTCATATCGCTGGAATCGAATACAATAAGAGAGACGAGCATCTCTTTGAGGGGGTAAAGCTTGACTGTGAGCTCAGTGATAATACCAAATATCCCACCGCCTCCCCGAATTCCCTTCAAATGCTCGTCGTTTGCATCGATGAGTTCGCCTTTCGCATTCACAACTGTAGCCCCTACGATCTGGTCAACTCCCAATCCGTGACTCGATGAGAACGGACTATAGCCCCCAAGCGTAGCCCAACCGACATACCCAACACTCGTAACCGTGTCCACTGGTGTGATCAGCCCTTTCGCATCTAATTCCCTCGTGAGGTCCCTGAAGATGATGCCTCCGCCAACTTTCGCCGTCTTCTCGTCCTCGCTGACATGCACATAGTTGATGTCGCGCAAGTCAATGCTCAAGGCACCGCGAATCTGGCTCCGACCCGCACAATCGTAACCGCCGCTCCGGACGACAAAGTCGACATCGTTCTCAACGCAATATTTCACCAAAGCTTGAACGTCGGCGCCGGTCTGTGGGCGTACAACGGCAAGCGGTGCATTATCATCACGTTTGACAAAGCACGCGCGCACGGTCTCGAAGTCGTCTCGAAGTCGGGACTCGATGGTGTGATGAGCTTGATGCTAGGTTGATTCCTATCCAAATACTCTTGAAATGTCACGAGACTTTCCGTCGTGTTCCGTGTCATCTTTATATTGGTTTATAATCCTTTCAATGAGCCCCTTTTGTTACAATCTAGTAGCGCTCATGGATAATCAAACGGGAAAGACATCATTCTTAACGACAAGAGCTATACCACATGGCTCAGAATATAAGGAGTCCTACATAATTGTGGATATATTCCACAGCTAACGCGCATAATTGAACACGAACACTGCGTATTTCCCCATAATTCAACTAGGTCACGGCGTCGCTGGTAGAGACCGCCTGCTGTCAGTGATGGAACTCAGTAGTGGTCACACGTAGAGTGAATGCAAAGGGGCAGCGGCATAGCTGCTAGTATGGGGGTGAGAAAGATGGGTCAATAATACTAGGTTACTCTCCTTCGACCACTAAGGGAAATCCCCTCCTACTCATCCTCAAACACCTCGCAATTTCATCCAAGCTAAATCGCTCCAGCATATAAGCTCAGACTCCTCAACAACTTCTCTTAAAACGCTATCCTTAAGCTACCTAGCTGAGGATTCAATGCCCTCGTATGCTTGCTCGACTGCTAAACTCTGCTCTCATTCCTTGTCATACTCCAGGAACAGTCAGTGAATATCCGGTGCCTCCGCATTCAAGCGAAACATCGAAAGCGTATCCTAGGAAGCCACGAATCCAGTCCGTTATTTTGGCCTAAAAGGTAGGCTTTTCATCTGCGTTCATGGTATCAGGTTCTTTTTGGATGGCTCAAGACTCCATCGTGTAATTTTCAATCGACGAGGTGTCAATTTTTATTATAAAGGACCTCGATCTTGTTTAGGGAGACATGGCTAGATAAAGAAGCATAGCTCGAAGTATTCCGGCGTTAGGTTTACGCTTGAGCAGTATGTCTCCTATGGCGTGTATGGAGGGGAGACTACATCTTTGATACCAGGGCTCGGAACAACTACACGCTATTACACTGGTGTACACGCACGCCAAGCCACTCAATTCAATTCAATTACACTGACCCACTTTTAATTTT
>MU386022.1:0-40647 GCA_022497145.1 Rostrohypoxylon terebratum
ATGAGACTGAAAACAGTTTAGTATATATACTGTTTTCAGTTGTATACATTCCAAGTTGGAGACAGTTCGTGTATATACTGTTTCAGATACAATTCGAGATTGTACCTTCCAGTGTACTGAATACAGGCATATGATGCCTGCATTCAACAATGTAGTCCCTATCTGAACGCGGTTACCCCTAAGTCTCCGTCAAAACCCCTATCGACTTCTTAGGGTATCAAGTACCTACTAGGTAGTAGGATCCGGATATGAACAAGTACCAACTATGGACATAGGTAGGCAGTACCTAGTATGTTTGGGTTATGGCCACAAAATACGTGGCTACCTAGTACCTACCTACTAGGTACCTATGGGACGGTAAGAGAAAACGAGGAATAAAAGGAAGGCACCGACAGGCCTAATAAGAGTCGAACCTAAACTTCCTTGTATTCCACATGCAGTATCTGTAAGTACGCTATAATTGGATTTTGATTCTTACACGAGCATAGAAAACGAAGAGTCGTCACGAAAATCGGGAGGGAAAATGAAAGTCATCATTTCCTCCAGACCCCGCCAAATTTTGTTATCGGCGACACAATAATAGTTATACTCCATCTAAAGCTGACGAATATTATCCCTGGAGTCTAGGTAAGATTTGTATGTATAGAATTTCCTGTGTCTGCTTACGATGTACACACCTACATTTTCCCTCTTACGGCGGACAGACATTTGTTTTATTCAACGTCAATGTGGTAAAGTCTCCCCGTCAAATTTCAGCATTGTATCGGAAAATGAACGGCAGCCCGAGACCCAATATGCCGGCCAAGGCTACACGACGCAAAGCTTGCGCCGCCTGTACCAGAGCGAAGAGACCGTGCTCTAAACGGTGGCCTTGCTGCGAACGCTGCGAGCGGAAAAATGTCCCGTGTAGATATCCGCCGATCAACCAGACCGCGAGAGAGTATGCTGTGGCGGACGACGGATCGGCGGCTGCGGAAAAAACTCCGGATTCCGCGGAAGAACCGCTCCCGATACATGTAGTTACCTTTGAACCTCTTTTATCATGTTTTAGGAAGACGGATGCTGACGAGACGGACCACCCTTGCGCTACGGGATTGGCCAAGGATACAAAGACTCTTCGGCTGGAGCACGATTGGTTCTACAGCCCAGACTCTTGGACGATTGCGCACACCAGCACACCCGCGTTTCCAGCCTCCGCCTTTGACCCCGCTGGTTTGAAACAGCACGTCGCTACGGTCCAGTCCTGGCTTCGCCGATGGGCCGCGACGGGTAGGTCACCGTTCATCCACCATCGCCTATATAGCCAGAGGATGCCCCGCTGCGTACAGGACGCTTATACGACATTAACGGCTTACCTTTCGCGGACTCCCGAGACTTCGGACTTGTGCTTCAGGATCGTCCAGGATCGCGCAGCGGGCATTGTAGGAGAAGCCCAAAGTGGGACTGAATCGGCAAGTAGCTCCATGCTGTCGGACCCCCTAGACCACCTAGCTCGCGTCCACGCGCTCTTCGTGTACCAGATGATCGGCCTCTTCGACGGCGACATCGCGATGCGCGCCGCGGCAGAGGGCCACATGCCAATTCTCACATCGTGGGTGGCCGAGATGTGGCAGAGCGCGGGGTTCGACGCGAACATGTACTCGGCGGTCCTCTCTCTTCAGGGGGGCGTAGATGGAGCGGTAAATTCGCCAAAACCCATATCGGTGAGCAGCACAGTCCCTTGGCAGCGCTGGATCGTGTCCGAGAGTATACGACGTGCTTGGCTATCAGCAACTATCACGCAAGCTGTTTATCAACTGTTGAAGGAGGGTTGGGCGGAGTGCCCCGGGAGCATCAACTGGACGCCGCGTGCAGGTCTCTGGGAGGCCCCCGACCAGTTCAGCTGGAACAAACTGGTTACAGGCGGTCGAGGCCCGTTATTCGTACCGAGCTTACGCGCTGATTTATTGTACAAGAAAGCATCGCCGGCTGAGGTGGACGAATTCGGACATGCGGTGTTGGCCGTGGAATTCGGTTTAGAACATACGAGAAGGTGGGAGGACCATATCGACTCTTGACGTGCTTATGTGAAGCTCTCTATTAGTACCTGGTGCCCTATCATTCCCCAAACTATCCAATCTAGTATTAAGCTTGACGAAAATTAGATTTGTACCTCCTTAAGACTTAAGTACGTTGGTACTAGGTAGTTTCTTGGCGAGTGCTCTATCAACACCGTGAAAAACTACTAGGTACTAGGTAGTAGGTATGTATTTGAACTTTCTAGGATTGATAAGGTGTTTCCTGCTGTTACTTCTCGGGTACTAGGTAGGTATCTACCCAGTAGTCAACATCGCTACATCGGATTTTAGGTTGCTCGACTTGCGGTCTTGTGGGGGCAGACATGGGATCACGGAAGTTAGGCGGAGCGATAAAAGAAAGAAACATCTTAAGCACTTAAGCACATGTATTCACATTTATTAGGTAGCAGAGGCGTATATGCAACAGCGACAAGCCAGCAGCCCGATCTATCTGGAACCCTAACTCCATACACGTCCGTCGGAACCCCAACACCACGACTAGGTGGCACCAGCCAGCAGGTATAGCTACAATACAATTCGAACAGTCCCATTTTCGGATAAATCTACAAGAAAATTGGACACACTAGTCTTGACCTTCAACCTTCAAAGAGCTTCGATCGCTCGAGCAAGAACGTCGACACTTCGCTTTCCGATATCTCTGCCCTTTTCTTCGTCGAGCAGTGCGGCGACGTCGCTCAGCATACCTAGAGGGATGTAGCAGCCTTCTTTGGCGCGTTCCAGGCTCTCTTTGAGTCTGCTAGTGTGCTCCCATTCTCTGGCGGCCACTTCGGCTCGCTCGATGACGCGGCTGGCGATGCCGCACATGGCTGCGCAATGCATGCCGAAACTTCCCTCGGCCACACCATCCTCTAGCTTGTATAAGAAGGTGACGCGCCGTCGCTGTTCGTCGACGTGGATCTGCATGCGCTTCGCCCTGACCTCAGGGTGGTTTTCGAACTCGGTCGCGAGCGAGTGGTAGTGGGTGGCGAAAAAGCCGACGCATCCGATATGCGTAGCGACGTGGTGGAGAACAGCTTGAGCCACCGCGACACCGTCATAGCTAGAAGTACCGCGGCCTAGCTCGTCGAGGATGACGAGGGAACGCGGCGTGGCTTCGGACAAGATCTTCTTCGTCTCCGACAACTCCACGAAGAACGTCGACTGTGCCGCGAATATGTTATCGTTCGCGCCGAGTCGCGACATGATACGGTCGCAAGGGGTCAGCCTGGACGAGGTGGCCGGGACGTAGCAGCCGATCTGTGCCATGATGACCGCGATGCAGGACTGTACCGGAGATTAGCAAGGAGATCAAAGGTCAGAGGTCAGAGGTCATCGGGCTGCTCGCTTACCATTCGTAAAATCGTCGATTTACCGGCGGCGTTCGCACCAGTCAAGAGGTTTATCTTGGCAGAACCGCCACCTAATACGATGTCGTTAGGGATGAAGTCGTCGACGGTGTTGAGCATGCACGGGTGTCGCAGCTCTTCAAACTCGACAACGCTACGCTCCTCGTCGACGAAGACGGGGCGGCAACTCGGCTCGCCTAGGGATGAGGACGCCTTAGAAAGGCTGAGCAGGCAGTCGATGTGAGCCATGATACGGATGGCCTGCAGCCAAGTAACATGATCGACATCGAACCGCTGGTAGAGACGTAGGGCCACTTCTCGAACAAGTTGAGAGTGGGTCTCCTCGGCCTCCTGCAACTGTCTCACTAGATCCGTGAGCTCTTTGAAGTAGTAGCGCTTGACGCTCGCGGTCGCGGACATCTGCTGCCAATCTTTGGGGACCTTGACCGACTTAGGCACCTCGATCTGGTAAACCTCTTTTCCGACATCGGTGAACTTGAGAGACTTGTTCCCCAGCTCGGCCTTCTTCTCGTCTAGCAGCGACTGGAGATCATCTTTAATCTCGACAATCTTGTCGTGGCTCCTATCGAAATCTTCCTCGATGCCGCGCTCGGGAACGAGAATCTTCTCTTCGCGAGCCCTCCTGCGGTCGAACGCCGTCTTCCAATACGAAAGCGGCTCCTTCAGGTTGGGCAAGGACGAGACGAGGCGACCGAGTAAGCTCTTCTCGCTGCCGAGGGTGCCCAAGAGACCCACGGTATAGTCGATCTGCTCAAAGCCTTCGAGCACCTTGACGAAGTCTTCCGGTCGGCAGGCTCCCGCGTGAATGCGAGAGATCAGACGCTCGAGATCGGGCATCCTCGTCATCTGCGAGGACAATTGTTCTCGAGCTGCCGGGTCAGCGTTGAGGGTGTCTACAGCATCCAAACGTTCGTTGATCTTTTGTATATCGCATAACGGATGGCATACCCACTGCCGGAAAAGTCGCTTGCCGAAAGGCGTCACGCAGCGGTTGAGGAGGGCGAACAACGTCCCGTCCGAACCGCCGTTGGCAGAGTTGGCAAAGATCTCGAGGTTGATGAGGGTTTGGCCGTCGAGGACCAGAGTGCCGTTCTTGTGGATGGGGTTGTACCATGTGAAATGGCCTTGCGAGAGCAAGTTGCGCTCGATCTTGAGCACTCGCAGATACTGGACGAGAGCACCGAGGGCGGACATGAGGAGATCTTTCTCTCTAGCCTCGGCCAAGGTGTCGGGCCACCGTTCCTCGGCCCCTCCCGACTCCGCGAAGTATCCGTTGCAGTCTAGTTCTCTACGGGTAAGATCGGCCTCCCAGAATTCGCTGCCGGACTTGAAATAGTTCCATATGGTGGTAGGGGACGTGTTATTCTTGAGTATGCGCAAGGCTTTGGCGGAGATGCGCGACTTCTCCAAGAGCAACTCCCTAGGGCTCGTCTGGGCGACGAAGGTCTCGAACTTGGTCAGGTCGACGTCGTCTTCGAATTCGGATATGAAGAATTGGCCGGTGGCGGCGTCGACAAAAGCGATCCCAAACGCCGGGCGATCGTCGACCACGGATTCCTTGATGGCCACGCAGTAGGTCGCCATGTCATCTTGGAGCATGCTGCCGTCGACCAAGGTACCGCCGGTCAGAATGCAGGCTAGCTCTCGTCGAATGATCTTGTCTTGCTTCTTCGCTTTAGCATCGACCCTCTCGCGCATCTCCTTGCCCAGCGCGGTCTCCATCTGGTCGACACGAGCTACCTTGTAGCCCTTGGCGATAAATTGATTGACCCACATGTCGAGAGAGCTCTCGGGGACGCCGACCATGCGCATGTTGACACGATCGGTGAGCTTGAGATCGAACAGCTGGTGGCCGATGGTGGCGTCGTTCTCGTAGAGCTCGTAGAATTTTCCCTTCTTGAAGAAGACCACGGTGTCCCACAGCTTCTGCTTGATCTCCCAATACTGCTTCTCGAAAGCGGAGAAGTTCTTCCACGCTAACGGGGGAACGTAGACGGTCGACGGGTCAAAGTCCGGGTGATCCGGGGGGTTCCGATTTATGTCGTGAATTTTGGCTAGCCAGGGGTAACGCTCCTCGGGCTCGCGCGTGTGGGCCTTTTGTTTGCCGGAGGCGGATGATTTGGGTGTCGGTCGCGCGGCCGTCCTAGGCTTCGCTGGCTCCATATTCTCGGGATCGTATCGCCACTGCTGAGCAGTCGACGTAGACGGAACGCCGTCTGTCGCCTCCTCGTCGTCATCGTGATCGTCCTCGTTATCCTCTTCGTGCTTAGGGGCTCGGAGGGAGACTTGAGATCGCTTCCGGGCAGGTTGAGGCTTGGAGGGACGTTTTCGCTTCTTCGATGGACCATCTGATTCGTCGGATACTACGAAATCGGCCATCTCATCTATAACGGACCATCGTCAGATGCCAACGTCACGTACAATTATTAGATGGTCGGGTTGAGAGATCATACCGTCATCGTCATCATTAGCAATGTTTTTATCCTCTTCATAATCTTCCTCTTCGTCGTCGACAATCCTAGATTGCTGACGACCACGGCGTCGGGTCTGGGAGGCCTTCAAGGATTCGAAGACATCCTCGTCGTCGTCGTCGGAAGACTCGGCGTAATTGACGGTTTTTTTGGCCTGCGACGAGCAAGAATCAGCAAGGAACAAGGGACGAGACTAGGTTAGATCGTCAGATCGGATTGCAAGGGGCTTCCTTTACCTTTCTGGTCGGACTGCTGTCCGCGATGGCGCGGTTCAAGGTGGGCTGCTTAGCTATTGCCTTAGCAGGAGTGGTAGACAAAGATCGCGGATAGCGGGTGCATACCTTTACCGTAGCGGCAGAGCCGCGGTTTTCTTGGGAGCTGGATGGTTCTAAGGCGTCGCTACTAGGAAGGGGGGTAACGGCAGAGGGTTTCCTATTGGACTTGGTAGTCTCCCTCAAACATGAAGGCGTGGGCGAAGAATTCGGAGCCGGAGACGGAGAGGCTTTGGAGAAGAAGCCGAGAATGGTCTTCTGGCCTTTGGCAGTGTTAGCAGAAGACGAGATCGAGCTGAGTTTTCTAGATATAGTCGAAGGCGTCTTCCTAGCCGGCGTTCGAGAATCTGCCATATTCTCCTTTTCGCATCTGCTGGTCTACCTCGAAGCGGAGTCAGAATCGAACGAGGAAGCGGATCCGACTCGAAACAGCTGAGTCGGGATTATACTATCATCTAACGTGGCCCGTATTTGTCAAAGAGTAGATGTAGATGCTGGCAATTAATGTAGTACTATGTAGCATGCAGTACGTACTAGGTAGTATGTAGTATGTACTAGGTAGTAAGTATGTAGTAGGAAGGAGAAAGGAGATTAACTTAGAGGTATTGGGTTTATTAGTAGTTTGTGATGTTGAAAGTTTTAATTACATCCGTCCAATCCAGGTATTCAATTAACGACATACGCGACTTGGTCTGAGTTCCCGCGTACCCTGCCTGTCCTCCCGCGTCGCGTCCCAAATCCACGGATCCACTAAGTAGGTGTACCTATCCCATTACAGTTGAATACTCCAAGGTTGTTACCGGAAGGTACCCCGCCCTCCTCGCACTAACCTTGGAAATCTAATCTCCAGGGCTCCACCTCCAGCCCTGGAGGGCGCTGGAAGTGAATTCTTTCAGTGGGAACCTCGGAATTCTAACCCTGGAGGTCCTACGTAACCTGCTATTAATTTACCTACCTACCTAGGTCCTATATACTTGGGCTACTAGGCCTAAGTTTAGGTTCAACTCAATATCATCATCATCATCATCTATCGACATCCATTCAACATAACCGCGTACCTAGTAATATTTTACAAGAAAAGAAACTTTATTTATCACATCCGATAGTACTTCGACCATGCTTCGTATACCCACATCTGCTGGCTTCTGTAATGAGGTAAGGTACAGGTATTTTATGCTACTAAACAAGGCTGTCTACAATCTCCAATGGGTCGTCACCCATCTTTGTAAACTAAAAGATCTACGGACCCGTTCACATCTCCATATTCATATTTGGAGATCCATGCGCTCAACTCGCCACCTCTTCTGCTTCTCCTTCTCCTTCTTCATCATCATCATCGTATGGCTCGATCATAAAGTCCGAAGCAGCTGCCAAAGGCTCTTCGGAAGGACCGGCGAGCTCCTTTGGCTCGACTAATCTCTCTTCACCCCCTACAATAACGTCTCTCCTCAAACCCGGTTCCATGCATTCAACCACGATGCGGGCGTTGAAGTCGAACGTTGCCATCAATATCCATGCGTTGATTCCGGCCATCTCGATACGACTCTGGTAAGGGTTGACCCATCGTGATAGCGACGGGAAGATTTGGGTTTCAACGTCGAAGGGGTCTGCGAAGTGTCTGTTTACTATCCATTGAAATATCTCTTTGACCGCATGGTAACACCGCTCACCCGACGTGTGTTCGTCTATCTCCATGGGACTAATCCTTGCGTTCCGATTTGAATTGCCACTTAAGTCGTAACCCCCGGCAGAGACAAGTTCCTCAAACCGTCGTCCTACCCGTTTCCGGCGGGGTATTGGGACGTCATGTTTTGGGCCGGATGGAGTTTGTCTAGGAGATGTATCACGGCGCGCGTCGTATATTTCGGTCATCCGGATTCGATCGAAAACCCCGCTACCGGGCTTAGACTCCTGCGCATACCAAAAGATAACCAACCAGTCGGCCCCGAATTCATCCTCGACATAGATTGGCCAAACCACCCATTGCTTTTTTTTCATATCTTGGTAGAATGTGTCCGCGTCATCCTTCATCTTCTCATACATATCCCGAACCGCCTCCTCGTCTTCGCTCCATAATTCCGGGCCGTTAGGCGGCTCGATGTCGATTATATGTTGAACCTCTTCCGGTAGACATCTCCAGAGGTGCTCGACCGCGATATCCAAAGCGCACATCGTAATCGGGGCATTGTGAGCTACTTGAAGAGACGAGAGCGCGTACATGGCTTCGTGCGCTAGATCAACATATAACGGACGTGGGACGTCTCTCTTGTACCTCCTAGTTTGCGGTACATGCGTATACGTTCCGTCGTTCAACGTCCAACCTGGGCCCACGCGCATCTCGTAATTGCCCGGCTCGGCGACGGGTTGCCTGCCGACAATTGATTCAACCGGGTTCGTCGGCCTCATATCCTGGCCGGCTTCTCCGGCTCCCGAACTGCTCATCTTGCTTTGAGAGGGAGCAATTGCAAAGGACTAGGCGATGAGAAAAACCAACGTCAATGAGGTATGCGAAGAGGTTCGTGGTCTGGCAAGGTAACGTCTTTTTTTTAAAAAATTTTTTTTTTTAAATAATTCCCTGATGATTAAGAAAATGAGAGGGTTCGTGGAATGTGTTGACCATTTCACGACATAGAAACACTCGTGGTGAGTGGCTATCTGGGCTACCTATGTATACATTCCTACGATTTGGAACTTAGGCATCGTTTTCAACCGAAATCAGGTAATTCGCTTTGTTTCTTCGACACTCACCCATATTCTGAACCAAATTCTTAGCTACGTCCTTTGTTCTCGTAGATGGTTCCGGTTTCAACCTTGATTAAAGAAACAATGGCTTTTCCTCCTACTGTTTCTATTGTCGGAAACAGTCTTAAAGTACTATAATGAAGTACGTAAAGACTGCGCAGAAAACCTTCACAAAGTTTGTCTACAATTGGAAAGCAAGCCTGCGCTTAGGATACGACCTACTAATTCGAGCGGACCCCGAACGGGCGTTGTTAATTAAGAACAATGAGGTTGATGTATGCCTGAAATTTGGAACTATTCGTTTGTGATGTTTGTTATGTTTGTTACCTAGGTCCTAATACGACAGGTAGAATAAAAGCTAGGGACTACTGAGGACCTAGATGGTAGATTATGACATTATGTAAGTGGAGACCTTGCTAACTGGCATCATGATACTCTCAACTATACTATATGTATTAGGTGCCTCATATATACCTCCTATACCCCAAAGGTTGTTACACGAGGTCCGTATATCACAGCATGAAAGCCTGATCCCACCCCGACCCAGGTAGTACGATTTGTAATGTAATCCTTCCGATTTTACCCATCATACCTAGTATTCGGTATGCTCAGGTTATCTCGACTTCCAAGGTTCTCCGGCAACTCGGCTGAGATCTGTTACAAATCTCCAGACTGTCTCAACGATCGTGATATAATGCCAAATGCACACTCAATAACCGGTACGTGACGTGTAATACTAATATACGGGTGGTGTGGGCGGCCTCGTCGTAAACTTTGAGATGTCACTGCCATATATCTTACGTACTTAGAGTCTTAGACCCTCGATCTCAAGGGTAGGTTATTCTTATCGGTCGCCGAAGGTATCACAATATGACGTGTGATAAAGTGACGTTGACTTGCGACAACTTCTTCTGGCCACCGCCGACACTGTCGCATTTGTCACACTTCCGGATTACCCACCTGGGTAGTATATGGATTATATGGATTATATGGATTATATGGATTATATGGATTATATGGATTATATGGATTATATGGTCGATCCGAGTTCTCTTTTCCCCTGGTATCGGATATACCTAGGTACCAAGATCATATCTTTGTTGGTTAGACACCTACTACTATGTAGGTTAGTATACCGTCTAGGAAAAAAAAGTCTACTATCGGGATCCACAAGACAGATGCGGGAATAAGACTAGTATCAGGCGGGAATAATCGGGAATATTCATCTCTCAGCTTAACTCGCTCTAGCCTTGGCCCCTTTCCTGCTTCCCGAGATCCTAGATATTTGGGCAATTGAACTTGCCTCATCTACTTCGTGCTCGGGGTTTTCCCCTCCACTAGATGGCCGGTAAGCGCGTGCTCTATTCATGTACCTTGCTGTAGGCGGCATCGAATTCCCACCTAAACTTCGATTGTGCAACAGTGATAGCTAGCGATGTTACCTACACCGCTATAGTCTCCAAGATTGTTTATCGTATTATTTGCTAGGCCTGCGGTCTTCGCGCGTCGTATAGATTATATATAACTGATGGAAATTCACCTTGTCCCGCGAGTTAGCCCGTCCTAACTTGGTTGTTTCTCCCTTCACCGTCATGGAGATAAGGACGAATGGCGGCGAGCCGGTTTCCGCTGGAGAACACGAGCGAAGAAGTCATCCAGATCTTGACAACATCTCATCCGCGAAGCGTGGGCTGTCGGAATCTGACACTCCGACTGGATGCTTGTCGACCCCTGAAATGCAAGGAACGGCAACATTTGAAGAGTCGGTCGATGACGTACCATCGCTCGACGCGAGCACCCCTATCACCTACCTATGCCTGACGTTTGACACCCCGGTAGCCGGGCCGGATTTGGAGAACGTGCAATCGGATCGCCAGAGCCTTCCTGCGTGTCCCGATCTCTCGCGGTACTCTGACCCACTAAGATGGCCCAAGACGCGCAAAGGCATCATGGTGGCTATATCCTGCACCGCAACCTGCTTTACGGCGTATGCGGCCGGCGCGTATTCCGAAGCGGCAAATCTGATCGCCGCGGATCTACACACGACGCGCGAGGGCGCGCTGGCCGGCGTTACGACCTTTTGCCTGGGCTTCGCTATCGCCCCCATGGTCCTCGCCCCGTTCTCGGAGATAAATGGGCGCTATCCGGTTTTCGCCGTCGCCGGACTCATCTTCGTGGTTTTTCAAGCGGTATGCGGAGCGGTTACCAACTTGGCGGGCATGCTAGTCGCCCGCTTTCTCAAGGGCGTCGGGGGAAGCGTATTCAGCACCATGGTAGGCGGTGTCATTGCTGACATGTATGAAAAAGAGGACCGCAACACGCCGATGGCGGTATTCAGCGGTTCCGTTCTCGTCGGTACCGGCCTCGGACCTATGGTGGCAGCCGTCATGGCTCAGAGATGGGGAGAAGACGATAAATGGAAGTGGATATTTTGGCATCAAGGTAGGTCTCGCTGTTTCGTCATCCGGTGCGATTGTGACCATCTTAGAATGGATCGCCGAGAGATCATCTGCTAACCTACGTGTGTCGTAGTCATCATCGACTCTGTCTTGATGGTTGCCGTGGTAGCTTTCTTCAAAGAGAGCCGGGGCTCGGTGCTCCTGTCCAGAAAAGCAAGAGATATAAACACATGGTATGCGATGTTGGAGCAGAAGGGTGTCTACGGGGTTTTGGTGCGCGGATTGAACGGAGAGTCGAGTGTCGTACCAAGTCACACGGTGGCTTTGAACGTGCAGATACCAGACGCAGAAAAGCATATATCAGCGCTCGGGTCACAGCATCGTTCTACGTTGGATGGGGATACGCACCTCCTGAGAGTCAGGTGGGTCGTGAAGGAGGACGAACAGCGAACGTCCATCGCTAAGATGGTGTCAACCTCACTAGGTAGGCCGTTCCTGCTGCTCTTCACCGAGCCGATCGTCTTCTTCTTCTCGCTATGGGTATCTTTTGCGTGGGCTATCCTGTATCTGACGTTCGGGTCCGTACCGCTCGTCTTCGAACGACAATACGGATTTGACGGCGAGCAATCCGGATACGTATTCACGGCGATGATAGTAGGGTCTATTTTTTCGACAATAATCGGTATATATCAAGAAAATATGCTTAAGCATCCGAGGTGGCAATCCGAATTGAACGGCTCCGACACGGATAGCTCCGAAGGCGGGTCGGAAAGGCGGCCACAGAGCGTCGAGCAGGGAAGCACGAGAGCAGCCAGATGTTGGGGAATTCTGCGGCGGAAGTTCCCAGCCGAATCTCCGGAATCACGGCTGTACTTTTCTTGCTTCACTTCGGTGCTGCTTCCTGCGGGCCTCTACCTCTTCGGATTTGCAGCTCGACCGTCGATCCACTGGATGGTCCCTGCGTTTTCGATTTTCCTCGCCACGATGGGGATATTCTACATTTACTTGGCTACATTCAATTACCTGGCGGACATCTACCAGACGTACGCATCCTCGTCGCTGGCGGCACAGTCGTTCTGCCGCAACGTACTCGGAGGCGTGTTCCCTCTGGTCACAGGACCGATGATTCAGAATCTGGGTGAAGACGCAACGGGGGGACTGCTGGGAGGAATCGCTACTGCGTTAACGGCAGTCCCGTGGGTGCTAGTGTTGTTCGGTGAGAGGATTCGAAGGAGAAGTGCATTTGCTATTGTGAGTTCCCCTGCGATTGGTTGCGCTGTTTGCGTCATCTGCGTAGCTGAGTACCTATAGTCCTATGATTGCTAATTACCTATAGACACTTGAGCGTAAATGAACTCGCGACTTGAGGATGAAGAGACCTGAAATGGAGGGAAGATCATGTGGGTATAGAATCCGTTTTTGTTACTCTATGGAAAAATCACCTGTCGAGCTGGCTGGGGAATCGGGGAATCGGAGAATCGAGGCACCAACCAACGATAGTACAAGGGTGCTGAAACAATAGGTACCTAGGTCCTAGATGAACAGACGAATGATTGAATGAATAGATGAATTAAAATAGATCGATGATTTCATCAATGCTTATATAAGCATATACCCACGTTCGCTTATGTAACTAAAGCTTAGCCTAGACAGCCCCGCGATCTGTTTGACCCCACCTGACAATGATTTCCGATTTTCATCTCCACCCTTTCAGCTGTCTTCAGTTATCTAGATCAAAATCAAGGTCAAATTCATTAGATTTACGGATTCCTTCCTCGACTTTTATCTGACCTATTACAACTAGAAATACACGGTCCAGAACTCATCATTGTCGCACATGATGGACGAATTCACAAAGATTTCTGGCCCTGTTCCGAAAGACTTTGACGCGGAAAACGCGGACAATCTCGAGGACGTGAGTTTGACATTTCACAATAATGATATGCCTTTGATGTGATAAATCACAACATCAACTCTATTAGACGTATTTTATGGCCAACACGAGCTAATTCGTAATAGATCGAGAAGCAGTTTGCCGTCAAAGGTTAGCATCCCCGTAAAGATACGTTCGTTAACCGCCGCACAATCTCCTAACTTGAAATAATCTCTCCGTTAGCTGTACAGCACTTGGAGACATACTGGGCTATATTGAAGAAGGTCAAAGGATCATCTTTACGACTAACGAAGCTGGACGACGAGATTTACCAACACCTAAAGACCGAGTTTCCCGAGTTCGACCCCGCGGCTACTATCGACGAGGAGGAGATGAAGAGCAAGTCGGGCAAGGAACGATGGCGCAAGTTCATGATGGCCTATGACAAGAGAGTTGACGACTACAATTTCGGCACCATGTTGCGAACGAGTCCCAACGTCGAATATCAACAGCACACGACAATATTTGGTACATAATCCTACATTCCTATATGATTCCTCCCTTGCATATTCCAAGCATCTCCAAGCATCTCCAATTTCTTACAGATACCATCTCGCTAACATTCCTCTCCCCGACCTAGTTCCCAGGATGCAATTCTACGCTATCGAGATAGCCAGAAACAAGGCCGGTCTCAACGATTGGATTTATGAGAAGGCTCAGGGTATCGACAAGCCATAAGGTCTTCTTCACCTTGTTGGTCACCCGCAAGGTGGACCGTAAAAGGGTCATTTCCGTCTGTTGCGAATCGTATTCATACGAGAGCTGCCGCGCACGATTAGCTACGCCGTCGCATGGCCTCTATGATCGTGGCTCTACTGGTTCGCACGATAAATGCGTCTGTGGATAGCATTAATCATCAAGGGTATGTGGATTCATGCCAACCAGACCCAGATGCCCAGACTACATAAGTGTCCTCAACCGATAGTCGCATCAATGGACGATCGATTTATAACATTTAATTGATTCGCTAGTAGGGCCCTAGACGTAACTTTGAACCTCGGAAGTGCACATTTTAAGATACGATGGTTTTCTTTTGTGAACGCGGGGAATTCGATTCAAGTCCTCTTCCAGCTGAAGCATAATACTTCCTCTGCATTGTCCTTCTTTACTTTATGTTGCTGACGCTTTCTTGATAACAAAGGGAGATTTTAGACAAAGGCATTCGCCCTTAGGAAAAATCAAGTAGAGCCTGACCTAAGCAAGTTGAAGGTAGGATTGTCCGCAAAATTGCATAGTCCTCGAAAACCGCAACAGCGAGAGCAAACACAATACAATCTCCCCTCTGGTCTATATCAGTATGTCAATTCCTTTACTCGAGCATCGGAAAGTCACTCGGCGCAACTGGGTGACGTTAGAAATATCGTGTTTCCGATCTTAACACCTGCGAATCGCTTTCAAACTTACCAGCTTACGCTCGGTGAGGTATCCGTAAGCCTCCAGCACTATCCCAGATGGATTCCGCAAGGAGGCAGCAGCAGCGACAGCAAGTACAACACATTCCTTCACTTAAACACCTATTTGCCCTCACCTCGTGGCGACACTGCGGTCCGTTGACTGCCGGTATTATATCGTCGATATTTTCGGGTGCCCTGAGGACCTCGACGGCCATCCTCATCGGAAACATATTCGGAGTCATCTCCGAATTCGGGTCCGGTCAACTTAGCGGTCCGGATACTCTCGCCCGAGTTTCATCCTGGTGCGTTATCTTGACTCTCGTCGGCGGCGCCGGATGGATCGTCAACTTTGCCTTCATGTTTTCGTGGATCCTCTTCAGCGAACTCCAAGCAAAGAACATTCGCCAAAGAATGTTCCGCGCATTGCTGAGAAAGGACATGAGATGGTTCGACTCCCAGGAAGATGGCGTAGCCAGCTTACTTGTAAGAATGCAAACGTACGATCCTCTCCGTCCAGGTAGTCTCGATTCCGGAACGATTGCTAACATACCAGTAGACAGACTAGGGAGCTTCAGATAGCCTCGTCGGTGGCGCTCGGCTCCTTGGCTGCGGAGATAGCAACCTCTGTCGCAAGTCTCGTCATCGCTTTCCGCGGCTCGTGGAAACTCACACTCGTGCTCCTCGCCACCGTACCGATCTCCGTCGTGATATTAGCCGTACTAAGCCGCACGCTCAAATTAGCTATGCAAGAACAGAAGCGCGAGCTGGGCCGGGCGTCTAAATACGCGATCTCCGCTATCGCCGCCATAGATCTCGTGAAGGCTTTCAACGCCAACGACCACGAAATCTGGCAGTATCTCCAGGCGATTCGGCGCTCCATGAACAAGTATCTGATCCAGGCTAGGGCGGCCGCGTGCCAGTCTGGGTACGTCAAACTCTGGCTAGATGGCATGTTCGTCATCGGGTTCTACTACGGTGCTGTCCTAGTCGATGAAGGGTTGAGCCCGGGAAACGTAGTGACTACATTCTACGCCGCCCTCGCTGCGCTACAGGCCTTCGAGGCCTTCATACCGATGTACATGGCGCTGGCAAGGGGTATGTCTGCCGGCCAGATGCTATATTTGATAGCTTACGACGCGGGAAGTGCGCGAAACACCACCGGCGTGATTGGTACCCATTGTCCGAACGAATGTCTAGGAGAAATCGAGTTCAGAGATGTGAGTTCACTCAAGGCGCCATTCCTCTAATAACATAACATTTCCTTCGCCTCAGGCTAACATCGATACTCGAAGGTCAGCTTCGCCTACCCGTCGAGCCCGTCGAAGATCGTATTAGATAACGTTTCTCTCTCTTTCGAACCGGGCCGGTTGCATTTCGTCGTAGGTCGTAGCGGTTCCGGAAAGAGCACGCTGGGTAATCTTCTCTTGAAATTCTACGATCCGCTCGGGGGCGATATCTTCGTCGACGGCTATGCGCTCGAGACCCTCGACACGGAATGGGTACGCACAAACATCACGTTGATCCAACAAGCAAGCGTGCTCTTCAACGACACCTTCTTGATGAACATAGCTATAGGGAGCGGGAATCCTACCCGAGTATCCAGGAAAGAGGTCGGGGCCGCGTGCGAAATGGCTCTCCTTCAGTCGACGCTGGCCGCTCTCCCAGACGGTCTCGATACGCGCGTGGGCGCTAGCGGCCACGATCTGAGCGGCGGACAGAAGCAGAGACTCGCGTTGGCGAGGGCTAAAATCCGCGACCCGCCAGTGTTGATCCTCGACGAAATCACTAGCGGGCTCGATCCGGTTAGCCGAAGCCTCATCATGGATGCTATACGGCAGTGGCGGCGAGGGAAGACAACCATCATCGTCACCCACGAAGTGGCGCAGATCAAGGACCACGACTTCGTGTATGTCATGGACGACGCGCGCGTGATACAGAAAGGCCTCCGTAAACACCTACGGGAACAAGATGACGGTATATTCGCTACTATGGTCCCTCCCGCCGCCGAAGACGACGGGACGCATCGAGGACGAGTGTTCGAAAATGAAATAAACCTTCCAGCCAATCTACCTCCGTCTCGAAGCCCTTCCCCGCAGGGAGTTCGCGCCTCATCATACAAATATACCTGGCCCTTCGAGGATCGGGATGACACTCACCACCTGTCTCACAGAGATACGCTAGGCGTCGGAGCTTCGGCTGTGCAGACTCGACAACTTTTCCACCAGAATTATTGGAACGGGGGAGCCGATCCGTTCCTACCTCGCGCAGAAGAGTCAGCCGCCCGGACCATGCTTCTACAGCTTCGAGAATTAGGGGATACGGTGCGCGACAATCGCCGCGGCCGTCTCCCCAAGGATCGACGAACGGTCTCAAGGGCTAGCAACACGTCGACCGGCATCTCCGAGCCGCATATGGGTAATAAGGATTCGGATAAGGCAAGGCGGGACGAGGAACGCAAGAAAGCCTTGCCGCTGCTGGCAATATACAAGACGGTTTGGCCGTGTCTGACATCAAGGGAAAGGACGTTCCTCGTCGTCGGATTCGCCACTTGTATCGTCGTCGCAGGTTCGGTCCCGGCCTTCTCCGTCGTATTCGCAAATCTCCTGACGGTCCTGTATTCGGGCGGAGACAAGATGGCCTCTGGTCAGAGATGGGCTTTGTACCTGCTCCTCATCGCCGTGACGGGGGCGCTATCAACTTTCGCTAGCCAATATCTGATGCAATGGGCGGCTCAAGCTTGGGTGAACACTCTTCGGACGCAAGCATTCAACAGGGTATTGAGACAACCGAAGGTGTGGTTCGAGAATCCGACGCACTCGGCTATCCGCATCGGCGAATGCATGGACCGAAATGCGGAAGAGATGAGAAATCTCATCGGACGATTTGCTCCCCAGCTGCTAGTCGTCGTCGTCATGGTACTCACTACGGTCATGTGGGCTGTAGCAATCTCGTGGCGGTTGACTCTGGTAAGCCTTGGGAGTACCCCGCTCCTCATAGCTGCTACGAAAGGCTACGCTTTTGTGTCGACCAAGTGGGAGACCCGATGTAACAGAGCCACCGAGAACGCGATCGACGTCTCGACCGAGACATTTCTCAACGTACGCGTCGTCCGAGCCCTGACGTCGGAGAATTACTTTCTGGCAAAGCACAACGCGTCTATATACACCGCATTCGATCTCGGCATCAGGAAGGCCGTCTGGACAGCGACCCTCTTCGCTTGCTGGCAATCCATATTCTGGTTCATGATGGCGTTGATTTTCTGGTACGCGACCGTGCTCCTAACCGCCGACAGCGCAATCACCGTGCACGATATTTTACAAGTCGTGAACCTGCTCGTCCTCGGCCTCACGACCGCCTCCAACATCTTGAACTCCGTACCGAGCATCGCCGCCTCGCAGGCTACGGCCGCCCAACTCCTCTACTTTGCCAACCTACCTGCGAACGAGTCCCACGAGTCCCACGAGTCGAAAGGCAAGTCTCAGCTCATAAACCCCTTCCCTATCTTGATGAATGATCTATCATTCACTTATCCCTCCACAAATCGCGCCGTCCTTCGGGGCATCTCCTTGAGCTTCGATACCGGGACTTCAACCGCCATCGTAGGTCCCTCGGGGTGTGGTAAAAGCACCGTAGCGTCTCTGATCTTAGGCCTCTACGCGCCAGATCCGCCGAGAGACGGAGGGAACTACGACGAACTAGGGCAGCTCAGCTTCGGCTTCACGCCGGTCTCTAAGATTAATATATCTAGTCTTCGAAGCCATATCGGTTACGTCCCGCAATCGCCGTTCTTGTTCCCCGCTAGTCTCGCAGCAAATATCTTCTACGGGCTACCAGAAGATTCGCCCCTCCGCAACCAGAGGAATCTTTACAGATCGGCTAGGGACGCAGGGATCTACGACTTCATCCATAGCCTCGCCGCCGGTTTCGACACGGTAGTCGGGGACGGCGGGCAGACGCTTAGCGGAGGGCAAACGCAGCGTGTCTGCATCGCTAGGGCGTTAGCTCGAAGACCTAGGATTTTACTGTTGGACGAACCGACTAGCGCGCTGGACCCGGAAAGCGCCGAAGCGGTGAGGCGCACGATAGAGCATCTGATGCAATCATCTAGGACTCGTACCCACGACAACAATAGTAGCTTCGACATCTTCTCTACTAACCAAAAGAAAAGCCGCGGTCTGTCCGTCATCGTAATCACGCACAGCAAGGAGATGATGCGCATGGCTGACCGCGTCGTCGTCCTCGACGAAGGAACAATGGCGGAAACTGGTTCTTACGATGAACTATTCGAGAGAAGGGGTAGATTCGCGGAACTTGTGAGCGACGGTGTTTGGATAGGAGGTGACGAGAGTTCGGAAAGGCGGCAACAAACAAGCTACGCGGGATCGAAGACAGGCCAGGGCGCGTCGAACGATCTTCCTCTTCACAAGAGAGATGCGTCCGGCATACAAGAACCTGCCACGACGCCCAGATGGGTCGGCCTCCGAGATACATACTGGCCCGACGATCGCGGACCGTCTAGCGGCCTCATGAGCCCCCTCACTAGCCCATTCGGCATATCCTCACGGCGAAAGGAACATAGGCGCGACGGGAATGCCTAGAACGTGGTTCGTGTAGACTCGCGTCTATTCATGTAATGGTCCTACGTACCGGGCCAAGAACACGAGAACAACTATGCTATCCAATTTCCTCCAGGCTTTCCTCGAGAATAATTGCCGAGGCACGTAAAGGCACTAGATAAATTTACTAACAGTCCTGGCAATACTTGTTCACTGGTAGCCTGAGTGATATTAGTGTTTGAGGTTATAAGCTGCAGATATATTGTCGAATACTTACCCGCTCCATACTGGCGGACCCGGGATCGTGTAGTTCTGCACCGGTTGTCAGACCAAGGCTACCAAATCAGACATAAGACGACTTACCGTTGCCGTCTTCATCTCGTCCGAATATATATCGATTCGGATCGACGGGTCTATACTTGTCAAATTCTCATCCTAATCCTAAGCGAAAGAGCCGAGGTATGCTGGTCAGGTACTCACCGTCCTCGCTATAAGATCCAGGGAATTTAGCGAAATACTCGGGCGACGGCACCGCCGTTCCGGTACCCGTGATATTCAGATGCGCACACTCGGGGTAGAACTGCGGCCTATTTTCGATGTGGATGCTCAGGATCTCGTGCCTGATGATATACAGTCCCGGCTTGATAGTAGCCGGGATCGTGACAGGCCACAAATCTGGCGAGCCGTCCCAATTTTGGAACTTCTTCTGGTACCAGATACCTTCTATGATATTGCCCTCCAACAGCCCCGCCTCCCAGATCTTGAAGAAGTTCAAGTCGTTGACGTTCACGTCTTCGCAGGATCCACCACAGTCGGCGAGCCACGCGGACATCGGACCATACGGATGTAGCCAGTACCAGTACACCGCTGTTATCGTGTCCCCGGATGCGACGGGGATGTAGGACGGAGGCGCCGTACCCGGATTGTTGCACGCGAGGCCGGTGTCGTTCACGAAGAAAATCGGGTCGATGCTCGCCCATACTCTCTGAACCATCCAAGGCTGGCCTTCCTGCTCTACCAACGGGTCGTCCGGACTGTAGCTGCGAGTCTCACTTAGCGATACGTATAACGTAGGTAGGCAGCGGGTTCGCATGTAGGGTTGCCAACTTGGTGATCGTCTCGTCACTTACCCCCTATACCAGGTATCGCCGACGGTGTAGTTTGCGAGACCGCCGTGCGCGGCGACCGAGCTCGCTAGCGACAATAGAGCTGCTATCCGAAGCGAGAGCGCCATTTGGAGACGCGTATTTGGTGTTTACGGGGAGCTTCGTATAAAATATTGTTCGGAGACGGTGCCTATCACCGAAGCCTCGTCGCGAATTTGGAAGTCTGAGGGGGCTTACCACAGCAACTACCGGCTGCCAAGAACCTGGGGAAGCTCGCCGCGCTCGCTGGAGGTATTTGAACCCTCTTGGAAGCAGGGCTAGATTTTCTAGACAAGCTTAATTCCAATTCAAGGCGCCGCCGCGAGGCGCTTTAACTACGTGCGGTAATTCGGAGGATCTACAGGGAGGCTCAATGCGACCCTGGCCATCCGGCTATTTGCAGCATTACTAAATTCGGACTCGCGGTTTTGTGAGGTCTAAGAATAGGGACGCGATAGCTTTCCGCCCGTCGAGGAAATCATGATCTAGGTGGGGGTGGGTAGGTAGTAGGTGCACTTGAGAGCTGAGATGTCCATCTGCAAATTCCATATCTGTTCAAATAGGTCCTCAGATAGAATTTGCCAATCTCTCGTTGTGACGGAACGCATACCTTGGTAACGACAAGATTCATCAGACTCCTATAAGAAGAGCTGATGATCTCCATCTCCGTAGAAACAACTTCAAACAACTTCATCGACAATGCTTTGGATACTATACTACCATCACCCGTCTTCTTTCTTGCGCATCTAACCGGTATCACTTTTAGCACATTGGCGTTGATCAAATTAATTGTTACCTTAAATAGAGATCTCTTACCAGCGTTCGCGATATTACCCATATTAGCCAATACCTCCACATCGGGGTTACGAATAGGTATTCCAATGCCAAACGATCCCCCACAAAAAAAATCCCCAAAGTGCCAAGTAGAACTCGGTACAAGGGGTACAAATCTTGCCACGCGCGACAGGGAAGCTAAAACGCGCCAGTGTTGTCGAACCGGCTGGAGAATACGTGCGCGAGGTCTTATATTATGTCGCTTGGGGTGGGGTGCGTCTCAGCGTCCAGACTTGGCTGTAGATACCCGGCGCTGGATTCGACGGTTAACCCCTCTGTTAAACTCAGAAATGGGTACATACAGATCAAGCGATCCTAGTTCAGGCGACCAAGATCAGCCGGAATTTGACAAGGTGACAGGGGGAAGATGATGAGTACATAGTAATGTCATCTATCCTCGAGTCGCCTCGCTCTGCTCGGAACACATATAAGGGTTGCTTCCATTCCCCGAGGCGCCCCCCTCCCCTTTTACTAACTCACGTACCATACCAATCCCCACAGAAGTTCAATCCCATCTTTCGTCGATCCTGCCGCATCCGAAAATGATGCGCTACCTGACTCCCGCCCTCCTGCTGGGCTCCGCAGCCCACGCCCTACCGTTCGCGGAGCTTCATCGTCGCCAGAACACCACCGCCTGCGCGATCAAAGACTCCTATCCTGCCGTGAACTTTGCCAAGCTCCCGGATCCGTTCACCTACGAGGACGGAACGAAGGTCGCCAGCAAGGCCGACTGGGATTGCCGTCAGCAGGAGATCAGCAAGCTTCTCCAACAATACGAGCTGGGCGACTACCCGCCGCCCCCCGACAAGGTCGAGGCTTCTCTATCGGGAACCACCCTGGCCGTCAAGGTCACCGTCGGCTCCAAGTCCGTCACGATTAACGCCTCCATCCGCAAGCCTAGCTCCAGCCCCGGACCTGCCATCGTCACTATCGGAGGGTCCTCGCTCCCTATCCCGGGTACCGTAGGAACCGTCGGCTTCAACAACGACCAGTTCGCCTCGCAGGCGTCCGGAAGCTCCCGGGGCCAAGGCGCGTTCTACACGCTCTTCGGCAACACCCACTCCGCCGGCGCCCTGACCGCGTGGGCCTGGGGCGTCGACCGCGTCATCGACGGTCTCGAGCAGGTCGGCGCGGCGGCGTCCGGCATCGATCCTAAGAGGCTCGGAACTACCGGCTGCTCTCGTAACGGAAAGGGTGCCTTCATCGTCGGCGCTCTCGCTAACCGCATCGCCCTCACCCTCCCCCAGGAGTCCGGCTCCGGCGGTGCCGCCTGCTGGCGTATCTCCGACGACGAGCACAGCAAGGGCAAGAACATCCAGACCGCCGGCGAGATCGTCGGAGAGAACGTGTGGTTCAGCAAGAACCTCGACGCTTACACGTCCAAGACGAACACCATGCCCGAGGACCACCACATGTTGGCCGCCCTCGTCGCGCCCCGTGGCTTGCTGGCGTTCGAGAACGACATCGACTGGCTCGGCCCCGTCAGCACGACCGGTTGCATGAAGGCCGGACGTCTCATCTACAAGGGCCTCGGCGTGCCCACCAACATGGGCTTCTCCCTCGTCGGAGGACACAGCCATTGCCAGTTCCCCTCCTCGCAGCAGGCCGAACTCACCGCGTATATCAACTACTTCCTCCTCGCCGGTACCGAGGCACCTCCGGAGGTCGAGAAGAGCAGCGCGAGCGTGACCGTCACGGACTGGGCTCCGTGGGATGTTCCTTCTCTCGCTTAAGCCGACACACGGACAGAATATCCAAAAGCTTTTGAAGAGCCCCTGTATACCTGTATATAGTTATAACTCGTGCTTCCGAATATGAACCCTCATAGCTGGCGAGAGCTGACGTTGGCCACTCACGAAAGAAAGTAACCCCGTCGCGAATTTTGGTTTTTAGGTATCTTCTACGTGAATGTCATACAAACCATTGTTAAAGGACTGAGTCATATTGCACATTGGGGGGTAATATGGATGACAACCTTGCTTTCCGCTATATAATTGTATCCGTCCCATTCGCTTAACCGCCTACTTACATACCTAGGTAGGTACTCAGGAGGTACCTAGGTCCTAGGACCTAGGTGCGTAGCCATTCCTTTAAAGTGGCAGCTAGATCGTCTTCTCGAAGCCCGAGAAACTCGTTCGCGCTATTATCCCCCTCGACCGCGTGGTCGGCCCCGTCTGCGTAAGCGTGCTTCCGTAGAAGGTTAGAGAAGGCGCTGAAGTCTCCCTTGCTCAGCTTTTCTAGCCCGATCTTCTCCTGCTCGGCGGTGCTAGCATGCTCCACCTTCCACTTCTCGCCCGTCTCGCTTTCCAGGATCTCCAGAATCTGATTCTGCGAGGGGTTAAATGACGCGATGGAGAGGTACTGGTTAGCCGTCTTCTCCGGCCGAGACAGGATAGCAGCGACGGCCCGACCGATGAACGATAGGTTGGAACCTTGGACGGGTTCGTTTCCAGAATCATAGATGATTGCTGTTTTGGTACTCTTGTCGAACCCGAGAGATCCTGCTCGGAGCCCCTACACGCGATGCCGTCGTTAGTGCTATCCACGTACCGCATCTGCGACATTAGCGAGCCTTACCCAGTCGAAAAATAATCCGCTGGACACGCCGTTCCACGTGAACCATGGGTTTTCTCTAGACTTCTCGATAATGTAATCGAGAACCTCGACTTTACCTCGGAGAATTTTGCCGATCGCAGAATCGCCGAGCGTTCGGGTGTTGACACCGAACTCCGACGAGATGAACCGTTTTACCTTGGCCGCCACAGCGGCGTCGGCCAATATCTTTTGGCTACCGACAGCGACGGTCGCTATAGCAGATACCACCGCGTCTTGTCCTTCGAGCGCGGAGACCAACGACTCGAACGATCGATAGTCTACCTTCTTTACCGTCAGGTTTTCCGGGAACGCCGCCGTCGATCCTTCGCGAGTGAGCGCGGTCACGTCGAATCCGGCTTTGACAAGTTCCTGGGCAATTTCCTTTCCGACATTGCCCGATGCCTGTGTGAAGGAATTAGCAAATTTCCCGTAATTATTGAAAGCCTGTTATCTTTCGTATGTAGGAAGTTTCACCAACCCCAACGACGACTGCATTCCTGATTAGAGATCCCATCATGCCTTTACAGCCTTTCTTTGTTCTATGAATTGGATCGAAAACTGCTGGTTGAATCTGAAGCTTTGTCGAATTGGTTACGATTTTTCAATTGCCGGGTCTACAAGGTCTACTTATATGAAAGATGAAAGCCGATCTCCAAGCGGGGACGATCAATAGATCAATAAGGTTACAGCTGGTAAAATTACAAATGTAGGTAATTACAAGGGAGGGTATCGCACAATCTCACAAAGAACGCGCCGGTATGACATTCGCCCATAGGTAGGCAGGTACGTAGTAGATTCGCTATAACAAGTGACGAAGGACTTGTGATACCACGCCATCTACTACATATGACATATGTAGGTAATTCGTAAAACTATACGTATTATTGGACGAAAGAGGTGAGCTCATAAGGGGAGGAGTATTCGCAATTCCATGGGTATATTCTGGGCTAATAACCCCCCTTTCCGTTGTATGCTTCGTACCTAGGTCCTAGGTATCCTACGAAATCGCTGTTTTCGCCCATCTCCCACCTATCAGATCTTGCGGCCATGTAACAAGTACTTAGAGTCGGGTAATACCTATGAAACGAAAATTTCACTTCCATGACTGAAGCCGCGCTCCCGAAAATCCAGAATCTGATTCGCCATTTCAATGCGAATGACCTCCCCATATTCACTCACCACGGACAATACAGTATAGACTTGTCGGGCACCCTTACTCTACTTAGCTTGATCGGAAAATAAGGACCTGATGGTAGCATTCACTTGGGTTTAAGAAATTGGGAATTGTTGTAGTTATATAGAGTATCCTGTGGTGGAGGGAGAACCGTTCACTAACAGCGGTGATGTAATGGCTTGTCAAAGGTGCTTGTGGTAGTGCAAGCAAAGTTCAGCATGGTGCTGCGTTGAAAGCGTTTGGAATTGATTTCGGAGACATTGCGACTACAGAAGAAGTTATTGAGTACATATGTATAAGAATGGCTAGTTACATAAAGTTTGCGGGAAAAACTAGTCACGACTTGGTATACCTATCCCCTCTTTATCGACGTTTGAGGTAAACGACCAAATTAGATTCCAATTCCAAGGACTAGGTGTCACAATCCATTATTCGGAGCCCCCCCGGAGGACGGAGTGCCGTAGTCTAGGCAAAAACTAATTCCTTCCATCCGGATTCGGCGCAATCCGAACACCTCTTCCTGTACTCGACAACATTGCCGACATACCTCGCAATCCTTCTTTCCTGCTTACCCTTGACATTGGTATTGATCCCTGTCATCCAGCTGTCTACTTCATTTCCTAGCAGCCCCTTGCTACAGTCTATAACGTGTTCTCCCCAAGCATCGACGGATTCTGGCTTCGGCTCGACGTACGTGTAATTGTGATCGAACATATGCTGGAGAATATCGCACACCACGGTGACGGCATTCTCGAGACTGCGTGTGCCGTTGCCGAAAGGCTGGTGCGGTCCGAGGACCATGAACATATTCGGCATGTCGGGTGCCATTATCCCGAGGAACGTTTTCGGTTTGTGGTCTACCCATACCGCTCGGCTACTCGTCTTCAAATCGCTGTAGCCGAGCAGCGGACGGTCGTCCTTGCCACGGAAGTCGATGGCGCTGAAAGATCCCGTGATAGCGTTAAACCCGGTCGCAAAAATTAGGACGTCGAGTTCGTGATTCTTGCCGTCTAGAGTGTTGATCCCTCTAGCATCTATCCTCTCTATCGGCGTATTTCTCAAGTCCACCAGTTTGACGTTCGGTCGGTTGTACACCTCGAAGTATCCGCTCTCTAGGGGAACGCGCCGCATTCCGAAGCCGTGATTCTTGGGTATGAGGGAGTCGGCTACTTCGGGGTCGTCGACTCGCGCCCTGATCTTCGACGCCATATACTCCGAGTACAAGTCGTTGGCTTCGCGATCAGTGTAGGTATCCTTGAAAACTCCTAGCCACTTGCCGAAACCCTGCTGGTTGTACAATTTCTCCCACAGCGCGACGCGTTCTTCCGGCGTCACGTCGCATGATCTTCGAGGGTCTGCCTGGTACAAGAACCCCGAAGACGTCTTCGCGCATCGATCGAAAATGGAGTCGTACTCTTGGACGTGCTTCCTCATCTGCTCCGGGGAGATCTCCGTGTTTCGAAGGGGGGCTGACCAGTTGGCCGTCCGTTGAAAGACCGTCAACGAATCGACGTTAGACTCCTTGGCAATCGCCGTGATGGTCTGTATCCCCGTCGCGCCGGTTCCGATCACGCCGACCTTCTTTCCGGCAAAGTCTCGCTTGGCATCGATATCTCTCGGCCAGGCGGACGTGTGGAACGCCTGGCCACCGAAGTTTTCGATTCCCGGAATCGCCGGGAGAGTGGGTAGGGAGAGGAATCCTAGGCAGCTCACGAAAAAACGCGCCTGGTACTCACGTCCGAGGCTGTCGGTGAAAAGCCAGGAACGAGAAGCGTCGAGCCATCGCGCGGACTTGACGGCGGTGTCGAGTTGGATGTCTTTGTAGAGGTCGTGCTTTTCGCAAACACGCTCGATGTATCTCAGAACGTCGGGTTGCGTAGAAAATGTCTCCTTCCAATACCACTCTCGCAGGAGCTCCTCGTCCCAAGAGAACTGGTAAGTCAGCGACTCGGTATCGACTCGAGCGCCGGGATATCGGTTGATGTACCAGGTGCCCCCCACGCCCGAACTAGCCTCGAGAACCTTGACTCGCCAAGATGGGAAGCGGTCCCGGACGTGATGAAGAGCACAGACACCGGAGAATCCGGCTCCGATGATTAACACGTCGTATTCATCTCTAGATTGGCCCAAAGATCCCATGGCGGCAAATTACTTAGGTACTACTAGGCAAGAAGCTGGTAGGTAAGTAGGTAATGCGAGTGCGCTTTCTGCTGATGAGTGAAGCAGTCAACAAAGTTCACGACTGTCCGAATTCCAAGAGGTTTATGACGAAATAGACGGCCACGACAAGACATAAATGGGAAAATAGATCGTGACATCCTCGACAACCTCTGATAACCCAAGTTGCCATGGGGGAGTTGGGGAGTATCGACGGCGTGGAATTGCCTATTTTGTCGAGCTGGTTCCTCATTGCCGCCATCTTCCCGTACGAATTGCTAAAATCCGAGCCTTTCCTTAAACGCTGATAACGTAGTAATGATCTTGTCTGTAGTCAAAGATTGTTATACGATGTTGTAGTTGTCATCCGTTGTTATCAGCTGAGTGTCGGTATAGGAAAGCATCACCTGGAGAAAGATAAGTGCCGATATGCCTACCTAATCCCAAGTTGCGAAGGAATGGATTCGGGGGATTACTTTCCTCTTCCGTTGTCTCGCGTATCAGCGTGGGGCTTCCCCGCGTACCCACTGTATTTTAGGGATTTTAGCTGAGCGGAACGTGGGCTTGGCACACCCACTTGCGTTACAGGGGTGAGTAGGGTGGAACTTCTACACCCCCTACCACTTAGGCCCACTCCACTGTTATTTGGGGTACGAGGTCCACTCTAATTACCATAGTAAATTTGAGCGCGTTGGATGATATGGCTGTGTGGATGATAGATCCATTACTGATTGCGTGCCCTATAGCGTAAACGACTTCACCGAGGAATGTTCAACTCTATGACGACAACAACAATCATATCGGGATTCGTGCGGAACGACCTATCCTAAAATCTATCTAGGCCCTAGGTCCTAGGTACAAATTTCTTACCGACGAAGACGCGGGACAATAGGCACACACCCGCTCTACCTCTCGGTGTATCCGCCGTCGACCATGAGGGCGGTACCTGTGACGAAGGAGCTTCTGCCACCCGCGAGATAAACGACACCGTCGGCAATCTCCTGCGGTTTTCCTACGCGCATCATCGGTACCGCCGTCATCACCCGCTCCTCCATAGCCTTGAACACCCCTGGATTCTTGGTCGTCAAAGGCGTCTCGGTATATCCCGGGCACACAGCATTGATCCTCAACCCGTCTTTCGCATAGTCCTCGGAAGCGGACCGGGTCAACCCCAACACACCAGCCTTGGAAGCGGCGTACGCGGTAGATAGCGGGATGCCAGCAACAGACTGGATCGATCCGAAGAGCACGATCGAGCCTCTCTGCAAAGGTCTTCCGTCGATGGATGACGCGATCGGCTCCTGCTTCAACATGACCTGAGATGCCGCCTTCAAGACGATGAGCGACCCCGTGAGATTGATATTCAAGATTCGATGCCAATCGCTGAGATGCGCAAACGCGGCGCCGCCTTCGTGTTTCATAGCGACGCCCGCGGCGTTTGCGACGTAATCTAGCCGTCCAAACTCTTCGACCACCGCCTTGACCGATTGGTCGACTTGATCCTCATCCGACACGTCGACCTGATGTACTACCACGCGACAGGCTCGGCCATTCGAAGTGTACCGCTTCTCTTCTATCTCTGCTTTGACCGCCTGCAGGGATTCTAGGTTGAGATCGAACAGCGCAACTCCGGCAGCACCATCCCGAGCAAACGTGTTCGCGCACGCCCTGCCGATTCCAGAGGCAGCCCCTGTGACCAAAGCGAAGCCGGGGACATCCATCTTGTGAGTTACGGGACGAGGGGGCGAGGGGATGATCAATTTGCAAGCAACCTTTGTGGCTTGATGCAGTTTTACAGACTGTAAGCTGAGATCTTACAAACTCTAAAGAACTCTAGATGAATAACAATGAATGATTTAAAACGAAAAATCCATAGGTAAATCCAATTACGTTAGAGGTAGCCATTCTCGTAGATAGATCATATAGTTCCAAGGTATTACTTACTACCTACTAGTACCTAGGAATTAGGTGTAGGTGTTATTCACAGATGCTTATCATCTCATCATAAGAGGAAAGTTTCCGCAACCACATTAGCACATTCTTGGAGTCACCTATCGTACGACGTACATACTGGGACCTAGGACCTACTAGGTAGGACCTATGTAGGTACCGTACCCGTCAATCCTACTAGGTATCGACAGGGAGGTCCACATGCCTACATCTGTCTCTTTTCCCCGAGATTTTGGATATCGGAGATGACTCTCGTTATTATAGGTAGATTTATTCGACATGGTTACGTAAATCGCGGTTGATACGCAGATAAGTCAAGAACATTGAAATTCAATATGCATAAAGTTATGTTGAACATAACATATTCATATTATGTACGAACCACCCCTATTTCGTACAAATTGCGTCATCGAACTCGGAACTCCGGTCGGATACCAAAAAATGTCTCTGGCGCACCCGATCAAGCCCATGACATGAATCGGTTCTTGAAAGCTTTACCGAACTCATTGAACCTATTTCCAACTGATTTTCTCGGTCCTTCCGTCTGATCGTCCGATTCATCGGCCTCAACTATACTCAAGCCCGTACTTAAATCCACGTCTCGCGGGCTATACATCCACGGATCCTTCCTGCCCACAGTAAACCTGTGACCAAGCCATATAGCTAGAAATATGGGAATACCAATATACGACGTTAAGAATCCGCTGACCGACCACTTCCCGGGGAAGAAGACGGTAAAACCGTTGAGCAATAGCAAACCAGCGAAGAGGATCATGCAGGTCCACGCAGCAAAAGGCTGGATGGGAGATCGGAAAGGCGACGCGAAACCCTGAACATCGCACGCCTTGCGAAATCGTAAGAAGGTGACGCAACAGACGATCCAAGACGTGTATCCTGCCGTATTGGTGATGCTTATGAACCAATTGAACGCCACCCCGGCGCCCGAGTCGCACACCATATAAGCCAAAGGTACGAAGAGGCTAGCGGTCAGCACAGCGTAGATCGGCACTCCCCAGCGATTGCACCTCGTAAATATCCGCGGCGCATCTCCCGAAACCGCCAAGGAATACAGCGAACGACCCGACATGAAGAGGAATGAATTCCCGGCGGAACAAGCGCTCGCCAGAACGCCCGCGTTCACAACAGACGGAAGCACCTCTATGCCTGCATTTTGAATGGCGATCACCCACGGCGACGCGTTCGCGTTGCCCGCTCCGGAGACGAGGCCCCGAGAATCCGAAGAGCAGATAGCCCCGATCGCTACAGCGCCGAGCACGTAGAAGAATATCAGGCGGTAGAAGAATTGGCGAGACGCGATCGGGAGGTTCTTACGCGGGCTCTTCATCTCTCCGGACGTGACGATGATTAGTTCGGGGCTAAAGTAGAAGGAGAAGCCGGACAGGATCCAAACGTATATAAAGGCCACGAGGCGACCGCGCGCCCCCGTCCCGAGGTACTCGTTAGCAGCGCCCGGGCTATACCAATAACGAAAACCGAGCCGATCGTGGGAAGGACCCCCGCCGAGCATCAGAACGAGAGACAAGATCAGCAGCCCTAGTATCAGGACGACCTTGGTGCCGGCGAAGTAGAACTCCGTCTCGGCGTAGACATGAACCGGGCAAAGATTCAGCCCGACGACGACCACCATGATGATCGTGATCCAAACTGCGACGTGTACGTCGTTGGGCCAATAATCGATAAGGATCGTCCCCGCGGTGATCTCGTAGGCGGCGAGGATACCAAAGGAGTAGAAATACAGGTAGCCGAGGGCAACTCCCAAGGACTTGGACACGTAACGACCGCAGTGCATCGACATCGAAGCTCCGGACACCGGCAGATGAGTACCAACCTGCGAAATTCAGAAGTCAGCACATCGCAAACATCGTATCACGTCCCATATCGCCTAACTCACCTCGACAACTGCCGTGACGACCCCGTACACCATCGCAGACGTGACGACGTACGCCGCAAGGAGCAGCGCCGGACCTCCTACGGCAAGAGCTTGGCCGCTGGCGATGAAGAGAGACGTCCCGACGCTCCCTCCGATCGCGATCATCTGGGCTTGGCGCGACTTGATGCCTCGCCTGGTGCCAGGCGGCTCGACAACCTGTCCGTCGCGGGCACTCTCCGTCGGAGAGAGAGCGACCGTCTTCTCGACATCTTTTTGTCGACGTCGACGGTCGGTCTCGGTAGACATCGTCACGACGTGCTTCTCGAGTTGTCGCGCGTGTCGAATATCGTTACTTGCAAACGTAAAAAATACAAGACGTGGTGACATACATCAGATCTGGAGTGTCTTCGTGGCTGATCAACCACTCCTACGTACGAGAACACTACGTTACGGCTCCGCGGAGCCAAGTCTTTTATATCTATCCAAGCTCGCACAAAATTCCATCCGTGCAGCTACCTAAAGCTACTATCGACAGCGGTCGTTCATCTCCAAACATACCTAGTACCTAGTAGGTGTTATCTGCCTATCTCCAAAGTCCCCGGCAACGACCCGATCACGACCTTGGTTAGTCAGTGCTAGTCGGCTACCCTCGTAGATATACTAAAATAGCGTCGAAGCCTGGAGATAATCTGTCGGGGCCTGTGAAATCCTCATCGGGTAAGACCGAGTTCCATCTCCGCTGCCACGGTCTAAAACGACTAGCGACGCTACGTGACGAGCGGGGGGGAAACTTTCCTATTTCGAAGGCCCCACATCGACGCCGTCGCGTCCCATTTAGAAAGCTCACGACTCCCAGACGGTCGGAGAATCCTACCCCAAGGAAAGTCTCCTCGAGAACGTGGTCTCGAGACACCTAACTACCCGGAACTCGAAGGGCCATGGCAGGGGCTGACCGCATCGCAATTCGATCGTTCGGAGGTTGCGACACCGTAAGAGGCTATCCCATCTCTGACCCCGACGGTCCAACCCGCTTCTACGAACGGGAGATCGCTTTCCAAACCTGGCTAACCTAGACTCAGTGTCGGAGTCGACGGGTCAAGTGCGACGAAACTAGACCCGCGTGCCTCCTGTGCAGAACGGCAGGTTTCATCTGTCGAGGTTACGAAAAAAATATCTTCTTCGTGTCAGGCCAGGGCGACGACGACGAAATCGTCGGGAAAGGGGCCCGCTTTCGGCGGCTCCTCTTTACCGAGACAGAGCGCAGGGATATGAGCCGGCAACTGACCTCGATCACGCCACCCCCTCTAGTGACAGCCCAACTCTCTCACCTAGAAGAGCGGTGCGGGAACGTCTCGCCGGAGGAGAGCGTCGAGCTGCTGAACGGACCGTTCGGAGCGTTTCGCGTCTTCCTCGCTCAGAGAAGCCACGGCCAGCTCGAAATCTTAACGTCCCGGGACACGCCGGAGGAAGCGGTCGACGACTCGACCACGAGCCAGGACTGGTCGGTCGACCTCTTAGACTCTATCTTCGATAGTTCCGCGCACGAGCTCTTGCACCCGGTATCCGGCGTCTACGACATCACCGACATCCCTCGCGCGGACGGAGCCGGCGAGGAGGACCTGCGCGAGACGGAACCCGCGGCGGACATGCAGAGCACGGCTCTCTGCGTCAGCGGTCAGGGGCACTACGGACCCGCCGCGCCGTCTCCGGAAGACGGGTTCTCGTCCGGGACCTTAGACTTCGGCATCGAGACGTACGCGCCGTGCGATCCGACGAACGCGCTGACGGGCGCGCCTACGGTCATACCGGGGGACGCCGTGTTCCTGCTCAAGCACTACACCTCTCACGTCGTCAACTTCGTCACGCCGTTCGGGCACACGAAGACCCCGTGGCACACGTTATTCATCCCGCACGTCAAGTGCTGCCTCGCCGCCCTGACGATGGGCGAAGACCTGAGCTACGCGAGCCTGACGATCTTCTTCGGCACCTTGGCCATCAGCGCGTCTAGCCTCGGAAGGAAGACGCAGCACCAGTCGTCCACGTGGCTGGAGCGGTCGAGGGCGTACGAGAGACGAGCTCGCGAGTATTGCCGGGCGACGTTGCAGACGGCGTACGACATCCCGAAATCGGCCAAGTACAAGACCATACTGATGGCGCTCCTGACCCTCGTCCACCTGTACAGCGTCACCGGAAGGCGGAGGCGCGTCGACTTCTACTTCCTAGAAGCCGAAAAGTTCATCCGCCTCAGGGGTCTAAACCGCCAGAAGTCGCGGAAGGTACGGTTGCTCCACCACTGCTACGCGTTCCAGCGCGTATTCTACGAGAGCCTCTGCATCTGCAACGACACCGCCCACCGGCACGAGGTCCGGCGAGCTATCGAGTCCAGCGACTCCGTCATCTACAGCAAGGACAGCCCTTCCTTTCAGGTATCCCGGTGGCGCGACCTGGCCCGGGACATGCTGAGATCGAAGAGCCAGGACGAGGGCGAGAACGACTTGCACCTCGAGCGTCCCGGCATCTGGCCCGCGACGCTGTATCCCGAGATCTACGGCGTCCCCGAACCGCTCATCTACCTGCTGTCGTGCGTCATACGGTTGGGCAAGGAGAAGGACAGCGTCGCGCAGGGCCTCGCGCAACCCGGCTCGAACCTCGCCGAATTCCTCGGCCGCGCGAAGGACCTCGAGAACTGCATCAAGCGACACCGAGAACAGGCCGGCTTCTCGATCTCTCCGATATCCTTCACCGACGTCGCAAAAGCAGACAACCTCACCAACATAATCAGCGCGGTGCAGAACGCCCTAGCCATCTACTTTTACCGTCGCGTATACGACGTCGATTCCGCGATGCTCCGACCGATGGTAGCCAACGTTCTCGAATCGCTCACACGTCACCAGCGCGAAGGCTCCGGGCCCGCAGCCGGCTCTCTGAGTCTCGTCTGGCCGGCGTTCATCGCCGCGTGCGAGACCGAAGACGCCACGACGCAAGCCGCCTTCTCCGACTGGTTCGAAACTTGTTCGCGAGATAGCGGTCTCGATACGTTTTCCGTCACGCTGAAGACGATCAGGGAGGCGTGGGGAGCTAAACCTTACTCCTACAATTCGTGCGTCTCTTGGATCGACATGGCAAAGCGCAAACCTGGATAAAGGTCTTGTCTAATTCTATCTCTACCGTATTCGCTATCGTATTCGTTTGGGTATCCATCATTCCGTTCCCCGACACTCGCCGGAGCTACGGAGGACCTCGATCCTATAAATACGGTGTTGACGAGATGCGGAAGATGATAGGTACGCATAACTAGTAGGTATAGGTAATAGGTGTAGCCCTGTCGCGACCGATCGGGATCGACGACAATCAGTAGCCGAAAGAATGTTCAAACTACCCTACCTAGGACCTAGGTATTTACATGGACTAGATATTCAAGATACGTACGTCGTAGGTGTCGTAATACATAGTAACGCGTGCAATCGACTCAATACCGCCTCGCCATCCAAGATTTCGCACCTCGAGCCGTGGATGTCCTGCGACGACATCAGAATTACTTGTCTATCCGAGATATTTCTACGAAAATCTCGATATGGATTACTTGCCTATCCGGTAAGCCATACCTATCTCGAACGGTGGATCGGATCGACGATAAGAGCAGAATAGATGCCCCGCTTTGCCAAACTCTCCAACCGAATAGGTGATACCCCGAAAGAAGACCGAGATCGTCCCAACGCGATTCGGGATGTCGAATCGCGGAATAAAGCAGCGGGATTCCCACGTATCCATCTCCGGTCGCCTCACATAGGTAGGTACGGAACATCAGGTCTCACAGATATCCAACCATGACTTCGTTCCACGGCAAAGTCGTACGTACCACCTCTCGTACGCGCGCGTCGACAAACTAGATAGTATAAGCTCTGACACGTCGCGTCTAGATCGCTATCACGGGGGCCGCCTCCGGCATGGGTCTCGCCACGGCGCGACTGCTCGCCTCCCGGGGCGCGACGATATCCCTCGCGGACATCAACGAGGCCGCCGTCATAGAGGCAGCAGCGTCGTTATCGGGAAGCGGAGATGCCCAACAGCACATGTACACCGTCGTAGACGTGCGGGATAGCCGCTCAGTCGACGCGTGGATCGACGCCACGGTCCGGAAGCTAGGCAAGCTGGACGGCGCCGTGAACATGGCCGGAATCATCAAGCACGCCACCCCGGTAGTAGAATCGACGGACGACGATTGGGATTTCACCTTCGCCGTCAACGTACGGGGGGTCTTTGCTTGTCTGCGAGTGAGAACATCGCCTCACGTATCGCTCGATCTGATCGTACTGACGCTCGACCTCTACAGGCCCAGATCAAAGCCATGTCGGCAGGAGGTAGCATCGTAAGACGATCTCCCCCGTCTGATCGTGTCGAGCTCGCGCTCGGCGCTAACATCGCATAGGTCTCGGCCGCGAGCGTCTTCGGCCAATTCGGCGCACCGGGAAACGCGGCGTACTGCGCTAGCAAGGCCGCGGTGATCGGGCTCATGCGAACAGCAGCAAAGGAAAATCAACACGTAAGAATAAATTGCGTCTCGCCAGGTACGCTACATCGTCCGCCTCGACGCGAGGATTAGCTAACACCATACGAAGGATCCGTGAGAACACCGCTATCAGACGGAGAGAACCCGGAAGAAGTGAAGCGCAACCTCCAGCACACGGCGCAGAAGCGAAGGGCCGAACCTGAAGAGATCGCGCGCGTCATAGCTTTCTTGTTGAGCGACGAGGCTTCGTTCGTGACTGGTGCGGTCTACAACGTCGACGGAGGATGGGTTTGCTAAGTCTGCGTTGACCCTCAAGAAGTGGGGACGTGTTTGTAGCAGCCGGAGCTGTCGCAACTTGGGCACGATGCTTACGAGGTATATCAGGTAAGCTGACGACCGTTGTGGGTGGCTGATTACTAGACCCCTACCATCTTAATAATTACGAAGAATTACTTGTATGATACTGGGACGGGACGATCAAGTGCATCGTGAACCTACCATTGCCATTTGTCAATCAAATCACACCTATCATTATTCATTAATATTCCCTACCATGCGAAGTCCATCGTCTACGAAGTTACACGGCTTCATCGCATTCGTAAGCCAAGACGTCACGGATAAGCACATTCACGGTTATCAAGCACAAGCACAAGTCATCCTAAGTAGGTATCGCCATCTAAAGCCGCTTTCATTCCCATCTAGAACACGTTATCAAGCCCGTTATCAAGCCACGAAACTCCTCGTTCCATTCCCACATATCTCTCGCCCTCTCTAGAACCCTGGCACGTCCCCCCTGGCACGTCTCTGGGCCAGCGAGCTACATTGCTCGGCGACGGCCATCCTCCCTCTCGTCATGTTACCCCCCACCCCCACCCCCACCCGATATAGCTACTCGAGCTTTGGGTTAGGGTCAGGGTCAGGGTTAAGCACTTTGAGGATCCGCTCCAAAGTCTCGGCCTCTTTCTCCAACCTCTCGGTGGTCTTATGGGCCTCTGCGGCATCCTCTGCGGCCTCCTCTATGGTCTTCCTCAACGACCGGATCTCTCGATCCATCTTGTTCATCTCGTCGACGAACCTGTCGGAGGTATCCCCTATCGGCTCCCGCAACGCCACGAGAGCGCGGTCGATTTCGGGGTAGCTCAAGCCGTAGTTGTCTCTGTACCAGGGGTGCTGAGCCTTCACCTCAGACCGGCTCCTGTTCGACTCGGCGTCGCCCATGCTCGTGAAGCCCCTCGTACCGGGCTGCTTCACGTTCAGGCCGCCGTCCGTGACCATAGACCCCGCTAGGACGGTTAGGAGCACCTCGGCGAGGTTTATATGCTCGGGCTCCCACGCCTTGAGCACGGGGATCAGAACCTCTCGCGGCTCTAGCCCCATGAAGGAGAGGCAGTGCACCATGAGACCCCACGCGTTCGCGGATCCCCTCAAGCTATTCTTCAGCTTGTGATCGTGCAGCCGTCTCTCGATGTCCCCGGCGTTGCCGACCATGCACACGCTCTGCGGCGGAAACACCTTGCGATCGTCGCCTACGACGCCCGCCTGGCGCCTGTCCAGCATGTCGGCTAACAGCCTGGCCATCTGCGACTTATTAGCGCCGCTGGACGAAAACCGGAGTTCTCTCGGCGCCTGCCAGATCTGGGTCTCCATTTCGGTGTCCGTGCCTCCGCCGGAGTCGACGTCGCTCTCGGCGGGCGGGTCTCGCGCGCTATCTATTCTCGCGGCGAAGTCGATGGCGTCGCGCTGGTCCTGGGTCAGCTGAGAGCCGCCGTACGCATCTCTAGCTTCCCACATGACGTCGACCGCGTCCGCGTATCGCCTGATCATCGAGACGAGATTCTCGCACTCGTCCGCACTCCACGTCAGCCCGCCGCGGCCGGCGACGGATAAGGTCCCGAGGTAAGCACCAGGCCCGTCTCTGCTGTATAGCATCTCGGGCTTGACGGCGGTTCCCCAGTCTCGGGATACCGTGCGCGTCACTATAGACCTCAGGAGAGGCCTAGGGATCGAGTGGAGCAGCGAGGACATTCGCTGACCTTCGTCTCTGAAGGAGCTGGCTATCTTGGCCACCGGGATGACGCCCCCGCCCCCGATAGCCTCCGCCATCTCTCGGATGGTGGGCATCATCTCCTTATACGAGAGGCCCTCGTCTATCTGGGCCACCAGCTTGGTCTGGAGAGGGGTCATCAAAGGGTAGGACGCCGAAGCTACCACCCGAGGTAGAGCTGCGCTCTCCATCTCGCGCTATTCGTACGCTCTCGCGCTTGCGTGCTCACGTACGATGGAATAGTTTGGCGTGGCGCGCACCACAAGCCAAATCTCATAGATCTAGGAAATGTAGTAAGGTGACAGTTGGTTATACAGTGGACACCTTCTCACGATCTATGACAGCGCTAGGGGATGAAGATGAAGCTGGAGGATGGAAGAAGAGGGAGTTCGAACATTTTCCTACCACATAGACGTTCCATTGTGAAACCTACGCATTCAATGGTGCTAGGGCTTCGCTAACCTTTCTATGCCTTACGACAAGAAGGAGCAATCGCTAATGATACTTGGTAGCTAGGTACCCAGTAGGCACCTGCCGTGTTCAACTCCAAAGTACTGAGCATATTTCTAACTACGCGCCTTCCACTTTGTACTTACTTAGTATAGTTACCTACTAGGTAGTACTTAGAAGGTGTGTTGTAATGAGTTAATTCTTATAGAATTCGAGGAAGGCGCATCTCTATGACTAGACGCTATATACTATGGGGGTATGATAGAAAGTGCGTTGTAATGAGCCAATTCTCATATAAAATTCGAGCAAGGGGCATCTCTATAATTAGGTAGGCAAAAGCCCCATTATATCATCTGCTACTATGTTCTTTTGATTTCCTACCTCTTTCAACAAATTCCAACATACGCTTCAACCAAACACCTTCATTTTATTTCGCGTAACCATTCTTCTCATATCCTAAGTTCACCCAAAGATTTATCTTACATGGCAGATACCAACGTAAAGAAGGAGAAGTACCTAGCAGCTACACCAATGGCCGCGTTTGCCTATTATAGCGCGAGACCGAACCTCCTTCGACCCCACGCCGCCCTGAGCCCCTGGAACCCTCCGCCTCCCCACACAAGAAAGGCAAAGATGGCAACTGTATGGACGATGGCGCGAGTATGGCCGTGGCCGCAGTTAACGTTGGATTAGGACAAGATGAGCCAGACCGAGGCTCCGATATATTCAAGGGCGCAGGGAAACCTCGCAAATGTCCTTCGATATGGATACTCGGCGTGTCTAATGAACCCTATCGCCCAGCCGAACCAGAAACAGAACCGCCGATCTTTCATCTCCCCGTTTCCGATTATAGCGCAAAGGCGGTCCTGTTTCCCCAGCGCATTCAGATCCCCAAGGGAGTTCCGATGCCCTGAATACCCTCCACGGATCCGGGTAAAGCGAAGCCTCAAGACGATAAATCATAGGTTGGGGGGGGATGAAAGGGGAGGGGTTGGGGGGCGAAAGTACAATGGGAGGGGTTGATATCACGGATTCATAATAAATTTTCATTTGCGCCCCTAACTATTAAACAGCCGTTCTACATTCGGTTGAACCTCAAACCGTGAACACCATCCCTGCTGAGCGATGCTCGTTTCCGAGCGCCTTTGTGGAGGAGCGTAGAGATCACCACGGGCGATCGAACATCACTAAGGTGACCTTGCTATCGGTGATCTGAATAGTTGTGTCAATCTGTGGCCACCTAACGAACACACGCTGGTATATCGGCCACCTCAAGTTCCGAGACATGACTGTGTCGTGACCTATATGGGCTTCTCCGAGTCCTGTGATCTCTCGGGATCGCTCTAGCCGACGCTTCAAAACCTCTGAATTACCGATCCGTCATACCGCAGCAGTGAAATGTTGCTGGTCTTTCTAAGTGCTACCATCCGATTGCGATATCCATCCGCGATCCGCGATAGCAAGAGAGTTTGTCCATTGCCAGAGAGCATGATACGGCGAGAGGTAGAGTATTCAAATGAAGAATAACAGCGCTATATCGACAAGATAAATAGTCTAAGGTGTCGGAGATGGAAGAAAGGAGAAGCTCTACGCAATTAGATTGTATGGACCAAAGATTGAGTAGGATGGAGTTAAAAACCCATCGTTGAAAATTTATATCAAAGTACAGTGTAGGAAGCTTTGTCTGAGGCTCTGAGTTAGCATCAATTCGCTATGATCTATGATATCACTACAGATGGAAGTTCTCAGTATTCCTTCCACCGGCTCCAGTAGGGATGAAGTCAGTTGGCCTTCGTAATTAGCGATCCGACTACTAGGTGTGGATGCCAGGATCATCATGGAGTTCGATTATAATTGGTGTTGGGCAAGATATAAACGTGGTTAATATGAGGAAAAGAATTAGTCCTTGTGCAAGAACTCCTCTTTCCTATCTGTCATCAGTTCATAACCCTAACGTACGTACGGACAAACCGATCCACCGAGAGGTACTAAGTAGGTAGGTATTACCTAGGTATCCTCTGTTTGTCCTATTACCGTCAATTGTGGGATGGATCCCGTCGCAATTTAGGAGATATCAACGATAGTCCGATGAATATTCATTGAAGAATTCTAAAAAACTTGTCGTTAGCGCCACTGAGGACCACCAGCATTTATCATGATGCCAACTTAGGCCTTCAGATGGCGTAGCTCAGGGGCCAATAATACTGGGTACATACTAGGTAGGTATCCAGCAGCCTAGCTCTCAAAACTATGAATCATCGGACATAGGAATATCGTCGGCGTTTAGTGCGACAAAGCCGAATCGTAGAATTCCATCTACCCGATGTGCAATACCATTCTAACCAAAGAATATACTTAAAAGGGTGTTTCCGTGATACAATAAGGCTCTCCTAAGATGCCGTTGAGTGCTATGGCTCTCGAGGGGCGCCTGAGAGTTTACAAACCCAAAGATGTCGGATTATTATAGTCTCCCGCTTTTTGGCAAAGTCGCTCTGGTAACTGGAGCTTCGAGGGGGATTGGCAGAGGTATCGCCTTAGAACTTGCTCGTCGTGGAGCAACGGTACGTTCCTGTAGTAAGGTAGTGTTTTGAAATCTCATTTCAAACAACTAATCTTTGGTAGGTCGTGCTGACATACGTGTCCCAAAGCAGCGACGTTCTTGCCAAAGGGGTTTGCCAAATTATTGAGGCTCTCCCCCATAGGCCT
>MU386023.1:0-39462 GCA_022497145.1 Rostrohypoxylon terebratum
ATTACACTTGACCTCTACGATTACTGTTACCTTAAAATCAAGACCCCCTTATGAAGCTATACTTACTAAGCCTAAGTATAGGTTCGTCACACCTAAAAATTAACTTATTATGTACGATCACCATTAAATTAATTACCACTTGGATAGCTACCTACCTATCTACTTGCTCACTGCCCATTAAATACCTACTACTTAGGTTACCAATATGATATGTCAAGGCCGTCACGATTTCCGAATCAAACAAGGCTTTACAACTAGGCCTTCTATGTTTATAGCGCAGAATTGGAATAGTAATAATATCCCTTTTTCGCAAGCGTCAATGCCGATAAATTTTGAATGCTTTTTAACCGATTCGTGGTATCCTTACATAGTAGGCACGTACGGTGATTGTAGCCCAACTTCCAAGCTCCCGGTAACAGGATCATGTACACTGTGTAGGTAAGTAGCATAAACTGTAACATCGAATGCGGTACCTGCTTACATAGTAGTAGGTACCCAGTCATCTACCCTAGACCTCCAGCAATGGTGTGAAACAATAATCACAATTCGTAATGGATTTTGAAGTGATAAATCACATTTGGCATGTTCAAACATCCAAGTAGATACGGCACTGTGAGGGGCTAATATGGATTTCAATATCATCGTAAGAAATAAATCGGTTGGCAACGTTTTTCTTTATAATGCGAGGGTGTACCTGCTATTGTAGGTAAATACTATAAAGTAAGTAATAAATAGTAGTTGTCCAATTCTCTTTTATAGATAGAACAGCACCTAACACTCCCATTACAAACAGTACAACCAGTGAACTTAGCTACAAAGTGACGGATGCATTTGATATTCTCCTGAATTGAGTAAGAGATGATGTCCCGGGCCAATACTAAGCGTCGGGCCCTTGTTACTGTATCCTTGACCTGCTAGGTACTCGGCCCATGAGATATGCGCTGCAAGTTGCTTTTTTGTCTCGACTAGACAGGAGGAGGCTCGGAATGCTAGGATTAAGCATGTCGCGTATCTCTATGCGTGGCGTACCCCGTAATCCTCGGTTGGTGCGGTGCGTCTCTACAGGAGTCAAGAAACAAAGTAGGTATCCAGGTAGGAATTGTGTAGAAGGGACGTTCGTCTTTCTTCTCAAATCCCCTGTGCTGACCACCTGTTCTACCCACTCCTAGGGAATACGTTAGGTTAGTAATTTCCAAGGTTGACATGACGAAAGGTACTTGTGTGTTCAATTTCAAGAATCTAGGGTTTAGGGCTTTCACATACTGGGATATACCTATTCAATCGCCTGTCTTATCCATGGGTACATTAGAAAAAGGCGAACGAGACATGAATTCGTGACATCGCCATTGATAGTAGCACGATACGGGATTGGGAAGTCTCGGATACAGTCAAGGTATAACATCCGTCTATCTAGGCAATATTGGATTTCATGGCTGGCCTTGGAAAAGTAGCTACGCGGAATTCACGCGAACGTGATCTACTAGAAACTTCGAACGGCTATCTAGATACCCTAGTATCTAGGCACCAAGGAGGGTCATCTCTGTATGAGCGGCAACTCGCCTCGCCCCCCGTCTCATCAGGATGCACAGCACCGTCGAGCTCTCCAGGCATGGAAAGCCTTTCCCAAGACATACCCGGTAGTCTGAGGAAAGATGAGGTAGATCAAGACGGGGAGAAAAGTCAGGACGAGGACGGAACTGGGTACGAGTCTTACGAGCGAATGGTGAGATCACATTCAGACATCTCCGCCGCCATATGCAACTAACTCAAGTAAATAGGCACCTTCATCAGGTTCGAGGACGGGTTCCCTCGTCGGTTCTAGCCCTTCCCGGACCTTGCGCCGAGCAATGATCGAAACTTCCGAAGATTCCAAGTCCCTTTCATTAGCCGAGAAGGTAAAACTTCTCAAGATTTGTTGTAACCATGGATCCCAGTTCTTCCACTGTCCTACGTCAGGAAAACATCCCGAAGAGGAAGTCTGGACTTCCGTCATGGAGAAGTTCTCGACCACGATCCGTCCAGGCGTCTTCAAAAAATATTCCGACGTAAAGAAGGTGGCGAACAAGACCTGCAGGAATCGACGCAAAAATACCAAGGGAAATGTGCCGCCTCCAAGGCGTGATCGTATGGGAGATTTGGATACATGGATCGATCGATGGGTACGAATCTGGAAATGTCGCGACTTGATCGTCAACATAGCCAATGCACATCAGTCGATGCGCGAGACGATAGGAGAGAAAAAGTTCAAACGAATATTTCTTCATCGCCTGGATGGAGACGAACTGCCCCAAGACCTTAGTAGGCTCACTCTATCCCCTCCGTTATGGAAAGCGATCCAGAAGCGAATCCGTACAGAGGAACGGTCGCTGGGAACTCGCCACATATCCTTGTTTCCTGGAGAGGATGAATCAGATTGGGCGGATGACGACGATACGGAAGATGATACAACGGATGAAAGAGATGATGAAGGATTTCCTTTACAATCAATCGAAGAGGAATCCCTAGTCTCATCCTCAGAAGTTTCCGGGGACATGGCATTGACCCCCAGTCGGGAAGTTAAGGAAGAACTAGACTTTCCGGACCCATCACCACGCACCCAGGTAAGACTCGATCAATTCGAACAAAGCTACTCCATCAAACTTCAGGAAGAGAAGGACAGGACAAGAAACAGAACATCTATCCTTCGCTTAGCGCTCGAAAGACAAGATCAAGAACACTTAGAGTCTATTGCATTTTCTAAATCGGGAAAATCTCTTCAGCTTGGCGCTGCGCAAGAACAATCTAAAGAAGAGCAGTCGAGAAATCCTGATCGACGCATCGAAAGCTCTAGCTTTGGTATAAATGAGGAGGAAGAGCATGACGACCTGGCGAGTTCACCCACTGCGAGATCAGTGACGCCCCCGGGAGAAGTTGACGTGCGACAAAGCGCTGGCACAAATCCCATTCGGTCCCAACGCCTTGAACCTGACACCTACATCTCTGGTGAGGGTGTTCACATAGGTTTCCACAGTCGGCAAGTAATACTAGCAGGTACGAACAATACTGCTGCGAAGGACTACCGCCAAGGCGTATTTGCCACACTTGATGATAGTGGCCAGGTCCATCTACGACTGCGTAGTCGAAATATGCAGGGAAAGCCGGTGCCACCCGAGTTCCGCCTTCACAAAATTGTGTCTGTTTCTCACAAGCACCAAGTTATCATATACCTTCCTCAGTTCCATGGCCTGTCTTACGATGAAATGAAGCTGGAGGTGGCTCGCCAGAGTCTTCTTCCCGTTCATCAACGTCCTTGTTACGACTGGGTTCCAACACCAGCCTGTGACAAGGAGGAGAGTAGATCAATATTGGCATCAAAAAGCAAAGAAAGGAGGCCGTGCAAGGAGTCCGTTGCAGATTACGATTCTGTAAATGGAAGTAGGGATAATACCTTAAAAGAGATAGAAGGAGAGGAGGCAGCGGGTTTGATGTCTTATGACACCGATTTACATATGCCTTCCGAAAACAGGAGGAAACATCTTGAAGAAGCTTCCGACATCCCCGCGCCGACAGAGAGACGGATATCTGCTCTGCCCGGGTTTCCCGCCAAACAATCCGTTGAGGATGACCCTATCAAGATTGTTGGAGATCGGTCTAGTCTCCCGAAGCAAAAGCCCCAGGAAACGAAACCGGATAGGACGGGGACGCCTGATGTACTAAGGAAGTTCCTCGCCGACGAGGCTAGGAAGCAGCAGAAGCCATTGGCGCCACATAAAATACCACATTCCCATTCCCCACCGAGGAAGCTAAATCCACATGGACGAATCTCTACCAAGAACAGGATCACACCCTCGAGATTCTACGGGCTAGATCTTTCAGAGCATAACACTCTCGAGGGTGACCGACGATTATCAGAAGCCCCCGAGCAGCCGACCGTTTCACGTCAATCCCCACGCACTAACGTCGGTTCATCTCGGGATAAAATAGCTTCAACACCGTCATACGACTCTGACAGTGATAGTCTTCCAGAAGTTGAAGAATTACATTGTAGATGTATTCGGGCGGCCAAGTTCGGCGTCGCGCCGCAAAATGCCAGACAGCACATGGACTCAAAAGACCTTGGCCCAGACAAAGCAACAAGGGCGCGTGCGTCCCCAAGTTTGGGGCACGTCCCGTCACTAAGGAGGGACACACATACCGGTACTGCCCATAATGAGGATATCTTGTTAGGGGGCACGATCAATGGGTACCAAGTGCCGGCGGATGCTCAGCAACGGGGCCAAGGAAGTAAAGCCATCACACCTTGCGGACCGAAGTCGAAGAAGCGAGGGCGACGTCAATCCCCTACAAGCCCGGTCTCGAACTTGCCAGACATTATTTGCACGGATTCATCCAAACCTCCAACTGCGCCCGAAACTCTAGGTATTATCGCGCCAACCAGCAACGAGCATCTTGTGAAGAAGCCAAGGCCTCCGCCATCTTCTGAGTACATACGGACCCCGGTACCTGTGCCTGATCTGAAAAATCATATCCTGAAAGCCTGCTGGCGGCCGAGGGTAACATCTTTCTTTCAGGCCCACGGCGTGCTTGATGGGGAGAAGGAGCATCCAAGCATCGGAACCCCGAACAAAAAAGCGAAAACGGCCCAGCTCCACAACCAGAGCACGCAGTTTGCACCCGACTCACGATCCTCAAATGGGAATGGCCATCCGCCCAAGCGGAGAACGGACGCGGACAATACGGCGTCGTCTTGTCGCTTCCACCCATACGGACAATCCGGTCGTTCTCCTGGCCCCACCGCTTCACAGAACCGACGAAGGAGCGGCAGCATGGGGAAGCGAGACCGTTACAAAGGAAAGGGTTATCACAACCGAGCTAGCGACGGTGGCCATAGCAACAATAAGTTTCAAAGGGAGGCAACGATAGACTTCGAAAATTTCAGTCTGGATAGAAAGTTGGAATACTTGCGCAGCGAAATTTCTATATTCAAAGACATGTTCAAAAATAATATACGGAGGGACTGTTGATCTGCCGCTGGGCTGACGGCGTTGCACATGTAGGAGGACTGAGCAGGCGAGAATAGAATGGTGAATTCATTTGGAACCTCGGTTCAAACGCCGCGCAGACTCAATCATATGGATGCATCACAAATCCACGCGCACGGGTTATACTGCAAGCAGACCGGCGCTTCATAATTGTGTATTGTATTGTACCTAGGTCCTAGGTAAGTAGGACCTAGTAGGCTGGTAGGTAAGTACATACTGCAGCATACTTAGTAGGTACCTACTATGTAGAGGCTAGATATATACTACTAGGTACTAGGTAGGTAGGTAGATATCTATGGATATAGGTAGTGTAATCCGAAATAGTACGTGACAACCCCGAATGTGCCCCAATATCGGTGTCGTAGGGTTTGACACGTACCTACTATGTAGTATAGACCTAGGTCTTAGGGAGGCAAGAAGCTTTCGTGGGGGAATGTCCTACGATGCTATATTGAAAGGGGTAACATCACTAGAACATAGGACCATATGGCATAGGTAGTAACATACTGTATCACATGTTAACCTTGGAAAACTTGGAATTACATAGGTATGTACTACATAGATAGGTACCTAAGTAGGTAACCTCGGAATTGCACAAGCGTATAGGTAATATTAGGCAAGTAGAAATCCCTTGGTGTTTTCTATGTAATATTTTGGAGCTATAACGTGTGACGTGATATGGAAATCTTTTCCTGATTTAAGAGTCCAGCACCATTTTTGGACACGAACTCCTATTATTTAGTACTCTGAGTCGACGCACCTATAATGACAAGATATGAGCAAGAAGAAGAAAAAATGGGAAGGATTTTCTTAATTGATATTGACATGAGCACCGTCACCTTTAAAGGTACGTACTATGAACATTGAAGGTAAATGTATGCTGTACACTATATAGCGGGATGTTGCCGCACGTGGATTAGCCGATTGGTGTAAGGATTATCGAGGGGGATTAAGGTTGCAAGGATCTACTATCCTCAACAATTGATCAATTTAGTAGGATAAAGATCCTAGGCGATCCCCAACAGAAAAAAAAAAAAAATAAGAAAAATCGACAAGCATAACAAGGTCCCAAGTGCTTAAGCGGGGAGCAAACCCCATTCCTAAAACTCTATAGCTAAATCGGGGAACCCGCCCCCCTGAATAAACCCTGCAACCCACGATTCGGGAACATGGAACATCCAGGGGTATGCGAGCGTTAATACGCTGTACAGCATATTAGGTACACGCATATATGCAACGTCGAATATTAATGCGGAGAAGGAACTTGAATCAGACAAACGTTTCTTGGGTATTACATACCTACTAATAGGTAGTAGGGATGGGAATTTGGAAACGTACATCTTCAATTGACCTTATCTGATCTGTTCGATTCTACGGCTACGAAGTAGTACATGCTGGAAGACTCCCGATCCGAGGCTATACCTAGGTACCAGGTTCCTAGCCTTGTATTCCGACCGATATCCACGGTCCACGTGTGTCCCAAGTTGAACGGTACCTAGGTCCTATGTACTTGGTACTACGACGTAGATATGCGTAACCTTACTATCGGAAACTGTCAGTGTTCAACGGGAAAGCTAGAAGAATATCCCTGGTTTCGAAGCTGCATTTCATATACTACTATTACACCTATGGTCCTATGTAGTAGGTATGTAGATGCGAGACTGTCTATGTTGTGCTGTAATACGTAATAGTATGTGCCTGCTGTAGGTACTACATAGGTGTACTATGCAGTATACAGATCTGTGCACTTTGGGTGCTTTAATATATCCATATGTACTTGTAAGTGAGATAAGCGTCGATCAACGAGCGGATACTGTCTTTGGAAACCTATAGTCTACTAATAGTGAGCACCGAGTCCTACATAGCAGCGTAGATGATGGAGATGCCGAGATGTACATAAGAACAGAACCCGGAAGCAGGAGACAGTGTTCTATGTAGGTACTTATTACATGCAAGGAGCTCCAAGAAGTTGAGGAAAAGCAGGCCGCCTCGAATTTTCTCGCCACTTGTCACGAGCCTATTTGTTTTCCCTAGATTTTCCTTAGATTTTCCTTAGGTTTTCCCTAGGTAAGATAGCAGATTTACGTAGCGTGCTTGCCGATGCCGTTTACGTATTTTGTCTCGCACGACTAACAGCCGGTCATCGCTGGTGAGTTTAGATCGGTCGAACGATGGTCTTGCCCGATGACATACAATGGCGACGACTTGCTTTCGTTTACTAGTAGTTGTATTTCTGCAACTAGCCGTAGGCAAGGGGGGAAAGGGGGTTATCTCTCATTGTTGTGGAGGAAAGAAACGAGCAATAATACTATGTAGACGGCTTCGTCAGTCCCGTTGCAGCTTGTCCGTTGCAGCTTGTCCGTTGCTGAAAGGCCAATGAGGACCTTTTGATAGGCTGATTATAAAAACCCAGCTAGCCAATTGACCTCTTGGCAAGCCTCAAACGGAAGAACTGTATTATTATTAATGATTATGTATACAGTACGACCTAGTATGTGGAATCTGTATGTGTGATCTTCAATGTGGTGCTAGGGTCTAGGCTAGCTGGCTAGCTGATGAGAGCCCACAAGGAGATATTCGGCTGTCGACAAACCACTGCATAGTCTGCATAGTCTGCATAGTACGTACCTATTATAAAGGGCGGTGAGAGGTGAGCTTATTCGCCAACAAAACAATTATTGCATATTTATTAGTGGTATTATTCTTTTTACTGTGCATGTTAATGCGACTGTATACTCTGTATATGGTGTATGTGTTGTGTGTATGAATCTTTTTTCGAGTTGAAAAAAAGTAGTCGTGCATTTCGGCATGTGGTTGCGTCGTATCTTGGTACCCTGGAATTACATACCCAGTAATAGTACTATGTAGTATTAGTGTAGGTGAGAGTCAGACAAGCAGACCTCGGAATCTTGATAAGTGTACGTAGTACGAACGTCAAACCCTAAACTGGACTAGAAATCGAGTTTTGTGGGTGGAAGCACGCTAAGATACGGCGGGGTCATACCTTAATGCTTCACAGGGTTACATAATATAGGTAAGCTAGTAGTACTGGTTTGCAGGTGAACCGATGCGAAAAAGTAGCTTTGAAGCATTTGACAAGCGAAGAAGTACTTTCAAGCCTTCTTGGGGATGCTCAGAATACATTGACGATACAAAGACCCCTAGCGTACCCCTGACTTTATAGTCCAATCATGGATGCCGGTGTTTTCTTAGCAAAAGATCCCATGTCAAGGTACCTATTCGATGTTGATGTAACGGCTTAAGCGGGTTTAACTTTTTTTTCTTCTTTCTTCTACTATTACTTCAAGGTTCTTCCTTTTGACCTTCATTTTCTTCCCCGGTATTTGCATCGATCATTCCGTACACTACTACCTACCTAGCAGCCTAGTAGACAAAACATAAGTAATATGAATGTACATATTTCTTGCTTTGCATATGTAATGAAACCGAACCGAACCAAGCCAAACCAAACTAAATCAAACCCAAACCAAGAAACCAACCAACCAACCACAGAATGACCAGAAATTCAGAATAATATTACTATCTTCCGCCTCTTCTCTTTCATCCTCCCTTATCCTTATAAAATAACCACTATAGCACCCATTGGGATCGAGATCCTCTTACTCCTACCACCTCGCCTTGGTCTCCCGTTGGCCGTTGACTGGTATTCTTCCATATCGGAGCGACCTTCAAGTTCTCGGTGCTGTGCTGCCGTGTAATATCGTCGCCGGCCTCAACAAGTCGGTGAACCTGGGCTTCTCGAAGCTCGAACTTCAGGGGCAGGCTAGTTTCTTCCTCTACCGCCACCACTACCAACTACCAACTACCAACTACCAACTACCAACTACCAACTACCAACTACCACTACCACCATCACTTCCACTTCCACTTTCGCTTTCGCTTTTAGCCAACTCTCCTCGCCGGCACAACAAGACTGCTTGAGGTGGTTTGCCATTGAGACGATCTATTCATACGGACGAGTGCCGACCCTTTCCCTCTCATCAACATCGAATTGAGCCATCGAATCTGTTGGGATAAATTTTGGGCAACCTCATAATTAAGAATTAAGAGAAGGAGAGTAGAAGGAATTGTAACCGCCTTTCACGCAGTATTGTATAAGGCTGAGGACCTTGAATATCAAACATCCGTCATGGCATCTACCGTTGCTACTGGCGTTTCGCGCCAGAATCCCGCCCTTCGACGAACCATGACTTCCACTACCGCCGATACCGATGTTTCGTCGCCTTCCACTGCAATGGGTTCCCCAGTTGATTCTCCTAGGCCGTCTGCTTCCTCTACTTCGCTCTCTTCCATGTCTTCTATCGAACCCCACAGCAACTCCTACGGAAAGTTGATCGACACCTATGGGAACGAGTTCGAGATTCCCGACTACACTATTAAGGACATCCACGACGCTATCCCCAAACATTGTTTCGAGCGGTCTGCCGTCAAGGGCCTGTACTATGTCTTCCGTGACATTGCTCAATTGGCCACCGTCTTCTATCTCTTCCACACCTACTTGACTCCGGAGAATGTCCCTTATGCCCCGACTCGTGTTGCCCTGTGGGGTCTGTATACCTTCATCCAGGGCCTCTCCGGTACCGGGATTTGGGTGTTGGCCCACGAGTGTGGTCACCAGTCCTTCAGCACCTCCAAGGTTCTGAACGATACCGTGGGATGGATATTGCACTCTTCCCTCCTCGTGCCTTATTTCAGCTGGAAGATCTCTCACGGCAAGCACCACAAGGCAACGGGTCATATGGAGCGAGATATGGTCTTCGTTCCGAGGACTCGTGAGGAGAGGGCTAGTCGCATTGGGAAGTTGGTCCACGAGCTCGGAGAGCTGGGTGAGGAGACGCCGATTGTCACCTTCATCAATCTTCTCGGACAGCAGCTGATTGGCTGGCCGAACTACCTCTTGACCAATGTCACCGGTCACAATTGCCACGAACGCCAGAGAGAAGGTCGCGGAAAGGGCAAGAAGAACGGTTGGTTCACCGGTGTCAACCACTTCAACCCCTCAAGTCCTCTCTTTGAAGCTAAGGACGCTAAGTTGATCGTGCTGAGCGACGTCGGTTTGGCCATCACCATCTCCGTCTTGGTATTCCTCGGCAATAAGCATGGCTGGGATAACCTTCTCGTCTGGTACTTTTTGCCCTACCTATGGGTTAACCACTGGCTTGGTAAGCCGTGTCCAATCACAGATCCATGGATGATGAGCGGTCTGTATGATCGAGTGCTAACTGTTTTGTAGTTGCCATCACCTTTTTGCAACACACCGACCCATCTTTACCCCACTATAAGCCCGAATCGTGGAACTACGTCCGTGGCGCCGCTGCGACAATCGATCGGGAATTCGGATTCATCGGCCGTCAGCTTATGCACGGCATTATCGAGACTCATGTCCTCCACCACTACATCTCCACCATTCCTTTCTATAACGCCGACGAAGCTAGCGATGCTATCAGGAAAGTTATGGGCCGCCACTACCGATCAGACACCAGAGACGGCTCTCTAGGCTTCATCAAGGCTATGTGGCGTTCTGCGAGGATGTGCCAATGGGTTGAACCTAGCGAGGGTGCTAAGGGCGAGGGTCAGGGCGTCCTATTTTTCAGAAACACCAACGGCCTAGGCACAAAACCAATGAAGATGAGCCCCGCCTAAATAGGAGAGCCTTGAAACGGAGACATCTGCTCGCATCGAAAATCATCACATCAAACAACAGTCAGTACCGAATGCTCGAGTAGCAGCGCTGGCCAGAATTGGATAGTGTTGTTTAGTAATGTGATGCGTCGAACGGTACGGCGCTTGGATGAGTCGGTTCCGGTCTAGGATTTGCCTGTTTGAGTTGATCCAAGAACTTGCAATAGACTAGAATCGATAAGCTCTACTAACTAATCCCATGTTTGACGTTCATAAAAAGGAGATAATTAAAAGGAAGGGAAATTAGGTAGCATAGAGAACCGGTCGGTGGCGGCCAGGTATCCAAGAGCGAATTGGAATAGATATAGACTAGACAGCTAGTCATGATGATGAATGTACCCATACGTTGAACAACATCTACACCGTGTCTTTCCGCTATTCCAAAGATGTTTTAGTTTGTAAGGAAGTTACTAATGCATAATAGATATTCGGGTAGAGACATACAATGAAACTGGGCTGCTTGAGTCGCGAGTCTAAGGTCTGGGAGATAAAAGTGAACATTCCGGTTGATCCGTAGTTGGATATGGCTGCACAGTGAGAATCTTGGAAACTACCTAGGTATTTGCGTTTTGTTTGGAGATTGAATAGAGGGAGAGAGGGGTTGTTCGCGAATCACATCGTCAAATCGCCAACCACCGAATATCCCCCGCATTCGATCGTATGTACATCCAAGATATTCCGCATTCCGCATTACAATCAATCACAAAAATATGTTGTATAGAAGTAACATACAACATAATATTAACGGATTTAGTGAAAAACGCCTTTATAAACATATGGATACATTAGGTAGGTGCTTATTAGGTAGTAATCACAGACTAGAAAGACTTGCATAACAACGGTATGGGAAATGAGAACCAGATGGCTCGATTAGCCATGTATCTCTGAATATCTCATCCCTATCACATACAGCTCATAGACTATTCAATTACCAGCCATTGCGATCGCCATATTGTTGCCCACACTTGATATGGCTGCCTGAGACTCGTGAATGAAACTAGAAATCAGCATCACCCAAATATCCTTTCCAGCCCTGGGCTCCTTGTTGCGGCGGTCTTGGTCTAAGCCTCCGAACTAGTGGGTCTCGAGGTTGGAGGCGTCATCGTAGATTGGCTGTTGCTTTTAGCACTTCGGCCAACATTATTTCCAACAGCATGGCCAGCATTTTGCTGGCCTGGGGTATGTTTTTGCTGTTTAAGGCGCTTTTTACGAAGTCGATTTTTCTGGTTTCTAGTTAGACCTATAGCCTTGGAATGGTCTTCAATCTGGACATGGCTCTGGTCGTCATCCATCTTCTGCTTCTTGTTAGTATGGGCTTCGCCGGCTACGAGCGGTTCTAGAGCGGAAGCCCTGCGTTTTTGACTACTACCGGTATTGTGACATCCAACATTATCCAATTTATGATCAGGGATATTTATCGATGTCCTCGAAGTTGTCAAGCGGGACTCGCTGCAGACCTCGTCATCTGAATCTGGGCTAGCTGGCTCTGCGTCCTTCGGTGGCTTTTGTGCTCGTGGTACATCAACAGCCCCGTGTGACGACTTGGGTACCTTCGCTGCTATAACATCAGCCTCCTTGGCTTCCGTGATGCCAGCCAGCCACCTAGGGGATTGACGTAGCACGTAGTCAAGAGTTTGCTCTTCATCTGGGTCATTAGACTTTATATCTCCTTTAGACGTAGCTTCGTTAATCTCCTTAAAGCTTTTGGGAGATAGTGTAGAGCGGATCTCTGGGTTCAAAGAGACCACTTCATACTCGTCTTGCTCTTCTGTTGGTAAACCCGGTACCTCAACTACTATGTGGGCCTTGGGGGAATCTTTTTGGGACCGGTTTGACGATTCGAGTCTGATAGCCGTGCTTCCGCGCTTAACGTCTCGGGGTACTTGATTTGATTTGGTTGTAGACGGAAAATGGTTTGTCAGGGATCTAGTCGTTCGTCTCCCAGCGATGCCGCCTAGGATATGCGCGGCGTCGACATGTTCCGGCCCAAAAGATACTTCTTGGGTCCTAACTACCTCCAGGGAACGAGTCGGAGGCTTCGGGGAGATATGAGCAGGAATGCCAGAACTCGACTCGCTGCTGCTAGAGTCGGCTGACCCGTCAGCTTGATGTATCAGAGATGGTGTGCTGGCATGTCGTATTGCAGGACTAGAACTCATCAGCTCTGCTAACTCTTGGTTTGATGGAGGCGCACAGTCATTAATTAACTGCTGCGTAATGAGTGTAGAGGTCGTCTCTGACTCTGCGGAAGGTGGTGATGGGGCATCTTCAGGGGGAGCGGTGGGTGCGAAACGTGCGGGAAATTTTCTTCGAGTCCTACTACTGATTGGACTTGGAATGCCGGCGCTCTCATGGAACTTGAGGTCATTGCTAGATCCACCGGAAAGCACGTACTGTTTCGTCCTCTCCGTACGCGCAGCCCTTTCCACAGTCTTGTCATCAATGTTAACTTGTGGGTTTGCTGTTTCCGACACGTTTGGTGATATGATTGGTAATATTGTTTCTGGAAGTGGCATTTCCTTAGAATTCCCAACAGGTGATTGAAAATGAGTTAAACCTGCATCACGGATGTCAGACATAGTTTGTTCATCGTGAACTTCATCTGACTCCTCCGTATCCGAGGCATAGTGAGCTTCGGAATCACCCCAACGCAGATTCCATCGAATCTCGGCCGTTTTCTCGGCCTCAGTAATTGTTCTGTCGTCCGGTTCTTTACATCCAGGTATGTATTTTCCAGCTCCGGGACCATCCAAGATCCATCCCTTGAATGGTCCAGTAGCGAGCCAGACATTACCATCCATACCAGGCATAAACTCGGTCTCGTACTTTTCCATCCATGACAAGGGACTCCACTGCCGTTTCTCCGTTGCTTCGTTTAGTTTGGTCGTGACTGTCTTCCTGCTGTCACTTCCACTATCTTGGATTGGCGGTAAGGTTATATTCGAATCTACCTTCTCGCTTTCCTCATCCCCAGATTTATTCGAGCTAGATGTATTCGAAAAGGCGTCGCGCACACGCTTGGAGTACCCTCGGCCGAACTTGGGGGGCGCGGTTTGAAGGTTATGCGATGATACTTGTTCTTGCGCAATTGGCACTAATGTGTTAACAGGCATAAATGAAACCAAAGGCTTAGGGTGGGATCCACTTCGAAGTCTTCTAGTATTTACTTGTGACGAGTTTATATCCTTCTCGAGGGGCGATGACTTTATAACGGTCGATCCTCCAAACGAGGGTAAATCGCAATCCTGGCCCTGGCCTTCGCTTGATCGATCTTCATTACTCGAAGGTTTATATTCATCATCGGAAGACTCAGGTTCTCTGAAGAATGATTCAGGGATGGGTTTGTCTATTGCTGTTCTTGTATCAGTAAACGCATGAAGAAGATATCTCGAGTAGATACAAACCTTTCTTGCCAAACTTGACTTTCATAGTCTTCTTCACATCATCTATAACGACCCTCTGTGAGCTGGGTGTCTCTGAGACTATAGTGCGTCTATCCGCTTCCTTAGATCCTGCCGTTCCAGTTTGAAGTGAGCCTCTAGTAGGGTATCTAGCGATACTCGCTTTCGATTGTTTGTTAGCCGAATTTGGCAACATAATTGCCTGCATCGCATTTTCAGGCTTCTTGTCAATGATTTTTAGATGACTATTGATCGAATGGGAAGAGCGCTTCCCTATGGCCTTGGCAGTTGGATCCACGGGAGTCGACACTTGTTCGGAATCTTCCCCCCGGTGTTGGGACACGAACCCCGTTGAAATTGTGACCCTGGTACATCTAGGGTTGCTAGGAGACGTTTTCGAGGAGGACGCTGAGCTACCTTTCGTGATTCGGCACGGAAGACGTCGTTTAATAGGCGATGATTCAATTCCATCGCTGGAGGAGTCGTCTACCGTGATCACCGCAGAACTATCCAAAAGCTGAGGTGATAGCGAGTGCCTAGGGTTCGACCTATGTTTAGACGTAGATGTCGGGCGGCTAGACTGCTCATCACTCGAAGAATCAAGAGTTATAAGATTTGCACTTCGGGGGTTTGGTGCCAGATTTCGCGATCGGGAGCGGCGACCTCCTTCTGGAACACGAGTTCTATGAGAAAGCACATTAGGAACAAGAGGATCGGTAGTAACTTCTGCTAATGACGATGATAGCCCGCTCAAGCGGCTGGTTTCTGTGTTCGCGCCGCCTGCCCTTTTCTTCTCCGGAGGCGCGGCTACTACACGTTTATCGGCAACTGATGTACGCTTGCGCCCTCGAGTACCATCATCTTCACTATCAGACGGTATATGGTACGGATCCTGGCGGCCATTATGACGCGTCTGATCATTGTTAGTTGGAGCGGTGGATGCGTTCTTAGCCTTAGGAATCGACGCCTTAGTTTCTTGAGTAAGGCGCTTGGGAATCTGGATATGGCTACTATCACGGGTGGAACTTGTCGAGCTGACACCCGCCAGAGTAGGAGGTCGTGTAGTCGCTGTTGCACTATGGGCTCTGGTTGTCTGAGATGAAATAGTCCGGAGTCGGGGTTTAAATGATTCTTTGATAGCCTGCCCGGTCCTCGATTGATATCTAGCCAAACCCTTCACGGCAGGCATAGACGTGGGATCAAGGGTTTGTGAAGGTTTCGTCTCGACTTGTTTTGTAGAAAGTTGCGTGGAGATTGAAGAAGACCCGGTTTTAGCAGCATGACTCCCCTTGGAACTGTTCAGCCCCCCTAACTTTCGAGGATTCGTAGGCATATTGACGAATCGTCTCACGCGTCGTATTGTGGCTCGGAGGCGTTCGGGAGATTATAGTTGAGTGGAACACCTTTGGAGCAACAGGGTGAAGTCCAAATAGATTGCGAGGCGGAAAATGAGTACTGAAACTAGCGAATAGGTGGAGATTCAGGGCGAAAAACCGAACCAAGTCGTAAAAATTAGGATATTGAAGGACCCTTGCGGATTTTGGTGGATGGGATGAGAGGAGGGGGAAAATGATCATATAGCTTCTGATGAGAGTGATGTCAACCTTGAAGATCCTAAGATCCTATTAGGTAGGCAAGCGTTGATATTCAATGTTCACATAAATTAGAAAAACCTCTTTCCTAGTTAAGACCCTAGGGCCTAAGACCATGAGAGCACCTGTAGCACCTGTATAGAATGGAAGTACGGAGGCAAAAAGATCGATGCTTGCGGAGTTCCGGGTCTGTCAAGATGATCAAGATGACCAAGATGATCAAGAAGAGAAACAAGAATGGGGTAAGTTGCATGTAGAATAAGATGTCCACGGTGTGCGTGTGGTGAAGAGACTCGGCACCTGCAGGCAGTGAAGATGCAGTGGAGATGCAGTGAAGGTGAAGAGGAAGGTGCATGGGATGACGGGCGCTACTTTGCACATGTGTACCTAACAGGTACTTTAGACTTCAGTGTTCTTAAGAAGGCACAGTCGATGAGTTGAACGATTGAAGGTTGAGAGGTTGATAATGAAAAAAGTAGGCCCACGACTCCACGGTACGTAGGATTTGGATGTTCTTCCTATGTATGATGTCGCTCTTGCTACCTAGGACCTAGGACCTAGGACCTAGGTATTCAATGTTCATCATATCAATACCTAAGTATGTACTTTGCACCTTGGTATATGAGAGTAGGTACTTTCGAAGCTTGAAATATTGAAGTCGTCTTATTGCCCCAGCCGACTGAATATCTGGACAGCATTAGACTCTGCTACCGTTTACCTGCGCCGATGTCGAGCAGTTTTGTCACGGCGGGCACTCAAGATACCTAGATCTTCTTCAGCGTTGGTTGAAATCGGCAACAAACTACCTAGGCTTGTCTCTTCATAGTGTATCAGGTTCAGGTTAGATGGAAGTGGCATCGAGAGTCGTGGTCTATAAGAGGTAGGTAGAGAAAAAGAAAGGAGATTAAATAGCTTGCCAACCTAGGATTTCCAACAATACGTTCGTATCATATTTTATTTACCTGTATATGGTGTGCAGCGCAGATGTACACATTTTCACGCACTCGCAGGCCGGGCTCACATATGCACAGTGTGCGTCAGGACGTTCTAAGTCTGTTTCCAGAGAATGACAGGTCGTATAAATGTGAAAGTGTGAAACCAGGGTTCCAGGTGTTAGGCTCCCAGGATCCCGGCAGCCCGGCTCTCATAACTTATCCAGTTATTGAATGGGGAGGCTGGGAACATTTTGCCTCTCCTCAGTAACTACCTGATGGAAAAAGAAACGCGTGAAAAAAAAAAAAACACGATTATATAAGCTATTCTGGGTTGGCGGGGATACCCCCGGTTTACTTAGGTATTGTACCTAGGACCTAGGTAGGTATTGTATTGTACCTACCTACATATGGATACCTACCTATGTAGGGGCTAGTAGGGGCTAGTAGGGACTGTAGGTAAGCAAGCTACCAGTAGAGCCCTGGAATACACCCAAACTTAAAGACCAGCAATAGGTAACCTTGGAAACTCAAGATACTCATTGGATGTCTATATATGGATCACACATGATCATGCTAACAATAGTTCAAAAAGGTACTGCTAAAGAAATGATAATTTATTTGGTACTGCCTAACTCCTACTATGCGCTCAACTCAAAGGTCATAGTGGTGTTCTTGGTTTGAAGTATTCCTTAAAGCTATCCAATTCCTCCAAGTTCAGCTTGTAAATGACCGTGCAGCATATGATGAGTAAATTTGGAAATCGTCGGGTCCAGAAACTCAAATATCCATCCGGCAAAGGTCCGACCATCTTTTTGAGAGGTTCGCTCATGTCTCCGTAGTGAAATCGTTTGTTCCGAAGTGCCCGTAGCAGATCTAGAAGCCTTGAGCCCGTATATTTGCGTTGTTTGCCCAGGCTCTCTACGAACTCCTTGGGTAGCAGTTTGAGAAAGTCACCCCGGCACACTTGGGGCGCGCACGCCTCGAGCGTCGTCAGTGCCGCTGATGGTGGGTCGCGAGGTTCGAGTTCGAAATGGTCCGATACATCGCAGAGGAAGGCGAGCCTTTCCTTCGGCGACCAGAAGAAAGGGTGGGACATGACATCCTTGGCCGAAGGTCGGGCTCTAGGGTCAGCTCGTAGCATTGTCTCGATCAACGCTTTAGCTTCGTGCGCGAAGTCACCCAGTACATCCAGAGGTTTGAGGTTGAACTGGCCTTTCCGTATGTTGACTTCTCGCATGTAACGGTCGCCGCAGTCGAACGGATGCAATCCTTTAGTGAGTACATAGAAAAAGACGAGACCGAGACTGAAAATATCGATCGCACGAGTAGCACGGCGATTGGGCATCACATCGGCACTGACCAGCTGGCTCGAATCGCTATGCGTGCTAGCAATGGACATGGTCGAGCTTTCTCGCGCGTCGTCATCGAGGAGAAGCTCAGGCGCACGCCAACCCGAGGTACCAGCGGCGTGGGCCGTAGTCGCGCCGAATGAGGACTGGCTATCTTCGAGCTTCTTACATAATCCGAAGTCAGACACGAGAAGCCGCGGCTTTCCGTCTCTTCCCATTGTGACAAGGATATTTTGCGGCTTCAAGTCGCGGTGAACAATTCGAAGGTCGTGGAGGAATCCTAAACCATGCGCGATCTGCAGTAGGACTCGAGGCAAGTCCATCTCGCCCGCTTGAGCAAGATCTCGATACATGGCCGGCTTCTCGATGATGTCTGATAAGGAAGCCTGACAGAGCTCTAGAGCAATATACAAGAAACTATCATTCTTGGACATGGCGAAATAACGGATTACTATGTGCTAGGTTAGTCATGGTGTATGAAGATGTAAACAGGTAGGAATGATAATCGGTCTCATACCGTTAGGATGCTGGTCACTCTCTAGCAATAATTGCGTCTCCTGGGATGCGATATCCCAGAACTGGGTGAGCATCCGCTTAACCGCAACGTCTCGCCCATGGAACTTTCCGGCGAAGACGATAGTGCCGTTGCTACCCATACCAAGCTGCTCGTCTTGGTTGACCTCGATGCCGTCTATCTTGACGATGGGACTGCTCACGTCCTCGGGATTGTTAGTCATCGTTGTGACGTTCGGCTCCAGCTTAGACGGCATGCCAACGCTCTGGAGACCCGGAATCCCCTCTCCCGGATCCGAAAAAATCTTCTCCCCGGGGGTTTCGGACGTGTCACGTTGTTTCTTCAGTCCTTTCCGATGCTTGACACCGCCTCTCCGACCGCGATGTGCTTTCTTCTTCTTTTCTGGGGACTCTCCCTCGGTCTGTTGCTGATCACGATCCCCTTCGAGGTCTGTCGGATCAGCTTCAGCGATAGATACTGCGGGAGGGGCAAGCTTATTAGCATTATTCGCCTCAGCCGCCGCCAGCTCATCTCGCTTCTCGTCCTCGTCCACGTTGGGCGCGTGAGCCTTGTCGGAAACCACGTCCTGGGATGGGTTAGTGCTAGAATCCGTTGATGGCACATATGTCAGATCATCGAGGTACTCCTTCGGCTTGATAACCCGTCTAATCCATCTGATAAGGTCCTTATAATATCGAACCAGAAGATAGATGAGCACGGGAAAGAGGATAGGATTCATAAAAAAATCGACCGTTTTGTCAGCGGCGTATTGGGGAAGAGCGATGACCGTGTTCATGACGCCTGGGGACTCGGTCTCCGTATCGGGGAACGGGCTCGGCACCGCTGATTCATTGTCGTCATTGTCGGATTCCGGGGGGAAAGGTCGTGAGGGGAGGCTCGCCGGTAAAGCTTTGGGCCACTGTGAAACGCTCCTCGCGTTTCCAAGGACGTGCGTACCAACCAACGCCTTGTTGGCCCAAGGGGCGTCTAGGTTGTCCCAAGGATTCTCGCTGTCCCACCTATTACGACGACCAAGCTGAGCAGCGGGGGCATCTACGATGAGAGGATATGACCAACCAGACATGGCGTACCAGCTTCCGGACTCGGTTTGGTTTAGAAAGACACTATGGCTTCGGACACGGGCAGATTCTTCGTCGCGGGTTGGGGGGGTCGGCTGGGGAAGCAGAACGAGTTCTGGGTTGCTGCCGTGAGGAGCGTCCTGCGGCCTGGCGATGTCGAAGACACGGGCGACCGGAACGGAGAATTGGAGAGCAAATGACGTGACTCCGGCGGGATAGGCAAGCGCATATACCTTGCCGTCATGCTGACTAGTAAAATATCGATTGTCCTGAGTAGCATGGTATTGTTGGTGCAAGTCGTTGTCAAAATTGTTCGGACCCCACTCGGCGTATTTAAGAGTGGCAATCTCGCTACCGTCGTCGGAACGGTGTATGGTGACGATGTACTCTGTTCGGCTAAGCGTGATAGTGCCACTATCACTACATTCTTCGCTGTCCGTGTCGACAAAACGTCCATTCGGGGGGAAGCAGGTGGCACTCTGGTCGACCTGGGAGCCAGCCTGCCCAAACCACTTCAGCACGCGTCCGGTAGCGGCATCTAGCGTGATCATAGTGGTCTTCTTGTGGCCGGTGTAGACTACGGGTGGATTCTGGACGGCGTAGGATCCGAATTCTTCTACTAGCTGCTTCATGGTAAAACCCGTGCTCATCAGACCGCTGCCGAAGCCGGACGGCGACCAGACGTAGAGAGCACCATTGTGAGTGGGCTCTACAGCCCAAACATAATCATCGAGGGGATGATGTTCGCGGTCATCTCGCCCGTTGTCCAGAGAACTATTGGGGCGGTGATGAATGGTTTCGACGATAGGCTGTTCGACTTGGAGATGCCAGCGTTCGTCGCCGGATTCGCGGTTGACAGCGTAAAGGTGTCCATCGACGGTCGCCAGAAGAATATAGTCTTCTACTTCCCATCTCTCCAGACTCCGCGCAGTCTGCGGCGTGGAAAGCCCAGCACCGGCTAGCAGGCTAGGCAGATGTCTTGGAGAATTTGGTGCTCGAACGGGCGGAGCCGGAGCCAAAGTTGCGAGGGCGCTCGCATCGTTAGGAATAGGTAATTTTCCGAGTCGCTTCCTGTCTGTATTGACAATGTTCCTGCGGCCAGTGGCTGAGTTCTCATGCGCGCTACGCGGCTTGGAAGAGGGTGCGACGGCAGCAGGAGCGGTAGCTAGATTGCCTACAACTCTCTCGGTGCCGAAGGGAGATTCGTGTCGGAGATTAGGAACGTCTCGGCCGTGGACGGCATGTTTGTTCACGGCTACTTTATCATCATAATCGTTTAGGATGTTGGCAACGGGAGCTTGCTCGGGGTGTGATTGTTGCCGGTGTTGCTGTTGTTGCTGCTGCTGCTGAGCATCCACAAGCTGAAGCCAGGGGAGGAGAAAGACGGCTAAGGCGAGCAGAACCTTGCGCTGTTGAGCGACGAGCCGTCCCTCGCCAGGAGGCCGTCGCAGCATATTGAAGACGTCAACGCGGAGTTACCGGAAGGAATAATCAGATTGAAGAGATGTGACGAGAATTAATAGAACGATCGTCAGATCACATCAAGACAAGGAGGGGCAAACGTGGTAATTCGGCCGGAAAATAAAGAGAGATTCTCAACGGGAGAACAATACCGAGGTCACGGTAGAATTGTGAGATGTGCTATTATTATGATTGTTATTATTATTTTCTGGTCTCGAAAATGTTCGTAACTAAATCGGTAATCGAGATAATGGGCAATAGTGACGAAGCGGAGCGTCGGGAGGGAGAAATGGTTCGAAAGGACTGAACAACGGTTTCGAATACAAAATAAAATGTATGTGAAGTAAACGAAGTACGTAGGTTACCTAGGGAGACTATGAGAAAAGAGAGTCGAGATGGATTGCAGAGTTGAATGTTGAAGCATTCAATGAATTCGAAGTAGATCCGTAGTTGTCAACGAGGAGCGAGGGCGAAGGCGAAGGCGAGGGCGAAAGCGATACGCAACACACAACCTGTTACTTCCAAGCAAGAACAACTGAAACTGAAAGGCAGTCGTAAGCTGTGTGGGATTGTAGGAATTTGTCTCGATGGATCGTCTCGAGGGTAGGGAGAGGTCGAGGGCTAGGTCGGGGTCGTGCTCGCGGTCGTCTTAGGCGTCTTAGGCGTCTTAGGTGTCCCAGGTGTTCTAGCCTAACAAACAACGACTAGAAAGGGGTTCCACGTAATTTTAGTCACAGAATGTTAAGCTAGAATCACGATACCAGTCGCTAAACGTCTCGGATTATAATTGGTAAACCGTAACGCTAAAAGAGATGAAAAAAAGAATAATGAGCAAGAGAGCAGAGCAGGAAAGGAAGAGATAAGGCTGGCAGGGCAAAATAAGCAAAAATAAGCGATGAGGAAATTAAAAATAAGCAATCAAAAATGTATTTCTCCTTCTTTCTGCCTTTACCCCGCTACATATATTAGACGGAGCATGGATAAAAGGTGGACGAGAAGTGACGAAATGATTTAAAATACAGATTGGAATCAGATTATTGTCGAAATCATTGATCGATATAATTGATGTGGATTGTTGTAGGTACTGGGTATGGTTCGATGATTTAGTAAATTGTGAGAGAATTTGGAGAATTTTTCATTTTCCGTGATGCGATGTGGTGAGACAAGTCCGCCGGGCGGAAGCGGTTAGACTCTATTTGTACATACATAAGACTATTACAGGTATGCTCTTTCCCTTCCAACTTTCCAACTTCCCAACTTCCAACTACTAGGTACCTACTATATGTACCTAGATAATAAATACCCTAGGGTCCTAGGTACTAGGTAGTAGGTACCAACTTCCCAGGTTCCTGTGCCTTGTGAGACACCCGACAAAAACCCTCTTCGATTGTCAGATTCAATACCTGGGTTTGGCTGGGTGGGATCTCGTTTCTCGTTACCGGACTAGCCTGGCTGGCTGACAACGGATAAAATGCGCTATTACTCCATATTACCTGTATCATTTAATGTTATACGTGTTAATATACGGGCTTGACGTATTATGCTGTAGGTACCATCAATATGTATTGTACATACTGCGTAGGTGTTGCACATCTTTAATGCAGGGGAGGTTGAACATTTGTGCAGCTCGAGCAGGCGCAATGCGAACTAGTGCAGTGGAGGATCGAACCTTACCATAACGGGAACGACGGGAACAACGGTCATTCGATCTAACCAACTACACTAGGTAACCGTAACCTAGCGGTTGGAACCTCTCGCCATCTGGCATTATGTAACCTTGGAAACTAACCTAGAGAAATATCGGAAATATTCTGACAAAGCTCATCGGCAGTCCCCTCATTTGAAAGATTCATCTATTACATAATATCTAGATAATCATTATGAAGAATAAATAAAGTATCCATACCTCCTTGAAGCATTACATAAGTGTAGGGCGCCCGTCGTACAGCATCAACACCAGCATTACTCATTCGATTACAAGCGCCAGACGTCGGTCAAGTCCTCTCCATCATTATCATCATCGTTATCATACTGATTCCAAGTTCATATAACTAATCTGCGTCTCTAAAGGATCGTAATCATGAGATAATGTGCCGCTCCAGCAACGAGTGAAATGCTTTCCGAGTTCTGTCACTATCCAGCAGTGAGCTAGGTTTGATGTCTACCGAGTATTTGACAGGCAAGAAAAGATACCGTATGAGAACTACGAGACCTTTATCCATAGGTACCTAGATAGACAGCCCGTATCTTTCTTTATATCTAGCAATTATCTCGGTATGTATGTCTTTACCTATATCTATACCTCTAAAAAGTCTAAAACGAAATAATAGCCAGGGCTCTCCCACGTTCGTAGACGTAAGCTTCCCACTCTTTCTACGGGTACCTTTTACGAGCTGTCCACCGAGTGAGCAGAATGCTCTCGTGACCCGGTCTTCGCATGGTCTTGGCCTTGTTGAATCTCAATCACAACCGTTGTAACCGTGTCCATCTGAATCCCGGTTTCGGCTTGCTCGGTGATACCTCTCAGGGACTCTTGGCTTCCGCCTCGTCGTCGGCCCCCATTCCAAAGGCCTCCAACTGTGGAACGTCCGTTACTCCCTTGCAACCTCACCAAACGACCAAGCTTATTGAATCCCCAACCAAACCTACTCTGTACTCTAAGTGCATGCGTATCTTTGACGTCTGCTTGAGCCCCTCCTTGTACCCAGACCATGTTTCCATATTGCCGCCAGTACGGTGTCCTCATAAATGCAAAAGTCTCCAAGCCCGTATCACCGGAGTCTATGGGCGCCTTGAAAATGATCGAGTGCCGAGTTGTTGAAAACAGAAGCACGTCCAGCCAACCATTCGAAGCTATCATCGCACCCGCTAAGCAGAAGTATGCTACACTCACATCTTTCCCAGACATAGTCACAATACGACCCAAAGCTAGCGGCGCTGTGCAGAGCACGTATATAATTGGATAGACGAGAAATGCCGGGTGATGGCCTGACGGGTGCACTCGAGCGGATGCTGTGTTCTGCCTAGCCCTAGCGCCTGCTGACGCTCGGCGACTGGAACGAGGTCGAGAGAATACATTTCGTCTCTGAAGTGAAACGAAGATGAGGGTATATAAGATACTGGTCATGAGGATCGAGATGAAAATCCATAAGTAATGCAGCCAAAGTCGCAAACTTTCGAAACTGACATTCACCCAACACCTTGAGTCGACGTCAGCTAGAGACATATCGAATTCGAAAGCACCGATTATGAGAACGGAAATAACATGAAGGGGATCGTGATTTCCACTTACCAGGCTACTGCCCTCACGTAAAACCCACCAACCCCCCTCCCGTTGCTGGTCGCGGCCACCCCTGCGATGGCCATCGCATAGATGAATAACCAGAGGCTGACTATAACAAGATGTAGTGCCCAGTGTGGAGGACTGTAGCCTTTCACAACACTGAGGTAGGTGTGGATAGAGATGGCGCAGATGAAACAGCTCGCAGAGAGATCTCCTGTCGATACGAACCAGCCTTGTGCCCAACAACTCGGGCTACCGACGGTGATCTCGTTTTTCCGGATCCACGGAAGGTTCAGTACAAACGCAGTAGCTTGATGCATATCTGCTAGCAACAAGTTATACACGAGTACAAGGAATTGATTTGGCCGCCCTTGCCCCAGCTCCTGTTGTCGCCGTACACCTTCTTTCGATTCTCGGGGCATGTTGCTCTTGGATATTCCAAAATTTCGTTGGGCTAGACCTAAAGATAGGTCGTTAGCTGGTGTCGGCTGGCCGTCGTCTTTCATCTCTGGGCTCCGTAGACGCCATGTTATTAATTTGTGAGTCAAGTATAGAAATAATGCTGATGTTGAAAGGAGAGAGACGATGCCACAGACAGCGACGGCGATAAGTCCATTGCGATGACTATTGGGTAGGGGCGATAAGGTGTCGCTGGCCGGATTCAGTGGGCCGTAGTCATCGCCATAAGCCATAACTTGCCATATGGTTTTTCCGTGCGCGAAAAGTTTAGTGGTAAAGCAATCTTGTTGGCGATGCTTTGCTCGGTTCTTATCTTCTGATCCTACCTACTCAAACCTCTACAGGACGCGGAGGGTGTGGGAAGGGATGCACTTTAAAGTCGTCCAGCGCCAAGCACAGGTGCCTCGGCGAGTTCATGTCGAGGTCGCTCTCAACGGACCTTACCCTTCTGGACGGCCTCAGAAACGGCGAGACCAACTAGAAGCAGGCCATTTCTCTACTAGGTACTGTTAGCTGAAAAATTGTGATATGGAGACTGGCCAAGCCGCCAGCACTGATACTAGGTATACGTACTATGTAGTGCTAAACCTAGGAACATCTCGTGCGAATAGACTACTAAGCCTCGACTAGTATTTTAATATAACTTTCATCCTTTCCTCCACGTGTATAATGCAAGCCCCAGGAACTATGTCCTGTCGCCTCGTTTGACCAAGTTAAGATTAAGAGAAACAGTACTACCTAGTATCTAATCCGTCTAAGCCTTCCCTGATATCTCTATCCCGTCATACTCTAAACAAGCCATCAATGAAGGCAAATGTTGAATCACACACTCGAACTCCCCGAAGTCCTCCAAGTACTCGAGTAATGAAGCCGAATGATTCTTTACTCCGGGTTACCTCTATATTTCATACATGATTTATCCACGTTCACGATCTTTACTCAGAATTGTGACCTACCGGCTACCCACCTGATCCTTCATCACAACCAGCGCATGGATAATGAAGGTCCGTTCAAGCAGTAACGGTCTAATTTCGAACTAAGGTATGAAGGTAGTCAAGATCATAATAAAGCTTTCGAATCATAATATACATCCTTCATGTTCGGGGCTTGGCTGCATTTCAGCTCGCGTCTCACCCCCCAGAAGATTTTTTTGTCTGGCCCATGCCTACCTTTGATATGGCGCCACTCGATGGAGAGAAAGGATAGTCAATAAGGTAGCTATTCCACTTACTATGTGCGTGCTTGAAGCTCCGGTAGACAAATCGAGCACTTTTAATAGTACCTAGTAGTAGTATGTAATAGGTGGTAACTGTTTAGGTAGGTGGGTACCTACCTAGTTACAAGATTTGAGATCCTAACCTAAGGGTTTGATCGGTAAGTAGGTATGTAGGTAGGTAACCTAGGACCTAGGTAATTAGCCTAGTTATAGTCTTGTACATACCGAAAAGATAGGGATTACCTAGCACACAGCAGACTCCCTACTTTGGCAATTCAAAAAAAGAAGACCTAACTTGTTTGATTGTAGGGGATATAACATGAATGATTTTCGAGTACGTTTCTATATACGAAAAGGTTACAACGGTGAGTGGTCGTGGTATTAAACTCGGAGTTCCAGTTTCGCCCCTAGCGATCTGGGTAAAAAATCTGCTACTACGTACCTACCTATGCAAGGTAAAGTCCACTGTGAAGGGTCGTTTTTTAGAATGTTTTACCAACAATCTATCGATTTTACAGGAAGGAAAGTGTATTAGACTATGTTTTCATACATCCTAGATTAACTGTTCTGGCACGTCCGGGATAGCATCTTTCTCGCGAAGAAAATATCTTCCCACTAAGTAAAATCACGTTAATCAAACCTAACGAGTCATTGACAGGAACTTCTAACAGGTAAAGGTTCAGATCGAATTTGCTCACGACCGACCGTTCTCCGAGCTATTTCGCAACTTGTACTGAAACAGTAAAGTAATGGACGAGAGCATCATAAGGGCTGATCACCAAGCAACCCAAGAACGTGGGCCTACTACCAGTACACCAATATCCATGGATGGTTTCTTTGGTTAATCCAAGATGCCGCCACATGTAGAAGAAATATGTAAGTACGCCACCAGATTCACGAAAACGCGAGTCTTTACGAGGGTTTAGTATTAAGTGGTGAAACATAAAGGGAGGGGGAAAGGGGTGCTGTGTTAAGTATGTAATTATTTGAGAACATCAATTGTACTAGCTATATGCCATGTCCACCTACACGCAATGCTGCGGATCGTCCCGTTGTCGAGGAGCCTGCTGCTTTTGGCGCCTGCATATTGTCCACCGATGTTCAGCTTCGTCCCATCCTCTTGATTAGGCAAGGCTGTGTGTTATGGGAGTTGTCGAAAGATCTTCGCCGCTCAACTTTACTGTCGGAGGCAAGGGCAGATATGGGTGAAGATATCTGGGATCACCTAGATGCGATAGATGTGGCAGTTCGTTGTCCAGCTCGAGCTTGAGGTAACACATTTAGGTACTAACGCCCGTTCCTGCTTGGGCTCGGAGCTCGATACCACGACACCATGACAAGAGCATCCACCCTTAATAAGGCATGTCGGGTGGCGGTAGAAGAATCTCACGTAGTAGTAGTGATGATTCAAAAACTGTATTGGTGTTTGAAGTTTGGGATAATCAGGTAGGCTAGTAGTCCACAGTCCGCCACTTCTTACCTCGCTGACAGCTCAGCTCCTTGGATGAGGATGAACTTGCTATCAACGTCAGTCAGCGTAGTGCGTAATCAAGGAAAAGCATGCTCCTGATATTTTCCACGTTGGTACCATGTCCGTTGTTAAGATGTCTGTTCATTCCTACGGTGCCGATGGTAGGTATAGTATTTATCACACACATTGTAGAGACCGAAAACGACGGCTACCCAGCTACCTTAGAGACCGGCTATACCTAAAGCGGTAACCTACATAAGCCAACCTTACTACTACTAGTACACTATGTACGATTGGTTGGGTTTTTCGGTTTAGCACCTTGCGATCATCATCGTCCCGCCAGCCTGCCAGCCCGCATCCTTTTTAGACCTATTAGCGTAGCCGCTGGGTAAGGTCAAAACCTCCAGACTCAAGTGCTGTTTTTTTTTGCCGACAAGGTGGGGATAGAGATACTTCCCTGGTACCTACCTTCCATCTAGCATCGAGTATATAGGTAAGTATCTATGTACTCTATATCAGCCAGCACTCAAAAGTTAAGATATATGGATCTTTGGTATCAACCACGAAAGCGCAGAGGATGATATTAGTAGATTACAGAGTAAGGAAAAGTTAGATCAAAAATGTGTTCTTTTCTCTTTGGTTAATTATTGCAGATTTCATTTTCACATACTCTCATTAGTTGAATAAAGAATACACACAATCTCTGGGTACCTACATATTTAAGCTGAATATTAAATATTTCAACGCTCCCTTGGAATTTGGCTCCAAACCTTAATACTGGAGCGGTAGGTACACAAACGTCTTACCTGAGGTATCCATGGATGTACATTCGGGTAACCCTACATGCGACTAAGTTCTAACAACCCTGCAACCTTGAGAGTAGAAGCGCGATTGGCCCAGTGACCTTTTTTTCTTCGGCGGCGGAAAGAATCAACGACAACCTTGGAAAGTCAGTCCTCTTTGTGTGTGCCGTTCCGATCCCATTATCTCGTAATCCGCTTTCTAGCTTACCTTAACATACAACGTACAACGTACAAAAATATAAAATACAATTAATGATTCAACCTCAATTAGAGCACAAGCTGTGCCAAATCTTAAGATCAAAAAGAGATACCGAGAATTCGTCGCCTGGTCGGATTGGTTGATCTGTCGCTTATTGAACTTTTGCCGTCAGCCCCATCCCGTCCCTCTCTATTTTACCAAATCCACACACGCGCGCGCATCGTTGCAGCGGACGTCACCTGCTCCCGCCCACAACTTCCACAACTTCCACACCTTCCACCTCCTGCATATTATCGCAGCGGCGACAATTGCCAGACCCATCGTATGCTGTCTTCCCAAGTCGCGTCCTGCCTTTCCTAAAGGTGCACTTTCCAACAGGGGCGAACTTCTGTCATCATCACCATCATCATCACCGCCGTCTCCCCACATAAGCCGTGGGGAAAAAAAGGCATACGCATACGCGCGAAGTCGGTACGCAAGTCTACTTCAACTTATGGTTGAATTCAAAGTTTAAGTGAGCAGGCACCATCAAATCTTGCAGATATTCGACAGCTTCTACTCTGCCGCTCGTTTATTATCCGGGTCCAATAACTTGACGGCGCCTTCTCAACCTGCGTCAAGGGCACGATACCCCTAGTTCTTCCTCCGACTCTTCGTATACCTGCAATCAAGTACTGTCGGTATGCTCCGCCTCTCGAGACGATCTTGATCAGCTACTTCGCCTACTTTAATATCTTGCGCACTTATCGATCCATTCTCGTAATAGTTAACATAAACTCAAAAAAAACTGCCAATACACAACATACGTATTGTCGTATTCTTAATTCTGTTGTATCTAGTAACTGGTAGTTGGAGAATTTCGAAACCATGGCTGCGCCTTGTAAGTTCTTTACGTACCTGAATACCCGTTGTGTCGTCATAGAATCCTAGCTTCCACTGAACATGATATAACTGGGCTCCAACAAGCAGTGCTCGACTGATAGAATTAGTGACTACGGAAGAGGAGACTCGTTATACGGAAATTATCGACGGGATCTTGGCTACGGCAGATCTCGAGACCGTCACGCGAAAGAAGATCCGCATGGGCCTCGAGGCTGCACTGGGCGGAAAAGACCTAAGCGATCAAAAGGTGCGTGATAGCTTCCCGGGTTCCCACCGCTCCTCGCGAGTTCCGCCCGCCAGCCCCAGGGCTCCTAGCGTGTTGCTGACCTCTGCATAGCATGCGATCAAGGCTCTCATAGAAGAGCGTTTCGACGCCATCTCTTCCGCTGCGCCACCGCCTTCCTCCGCGATTCCGCAGCCAGAACCGACGTCTCCTCGCCCATCACCTAAGCGACAGGCCAACGGCTTTGAAGAGACTAGCCACGACGTCGAGGATGACGCCAACGGTGACGAAATCAAAGTATCGGTCCAGCCCCCCAAGAAGAAGCAGCGGAAAGAGAAGAGCGAGGACACCGAAGATGCCGACGCAAAATTGGCGGCCCTTCTACAAGCTCAGGAAAATCAGCGAACTCGAGCCACACGTGGCGGCGGAAAGCCCAAGGCACCCGCGAAGAAGAAGAAGAAGTCGACGCCTCGAAAGAAGAGCGACAAAAAGGTTGGCGCCGAAGATGATAGCGATGTGGAGGGAAGCGAAGAGTCGAATAACAAACCACGGAAGGCTGGCGGAGGCTTCCAGAAGCCTTTCAATCTCAGCTACCCCCTCGCCGAGCTGTGCGGGGAACCGCAGGTGAGCACATGATCTGTTCGACATAGTTCCCACGCCTTGTAAACTAACTTTCGGCCCGCAGTTATCTCGACCGCAGGTTGTCAAGAAATTGTGGGAGCATATCAAGGGCAACCAGCTACAAGACCCCAACGACAAACGGCAGATTCGATGCGACGAGAGGATGCAAGCTGTCTTCAAGCAGGCAAAAGTCGACATGTTCCAGATGAACAAGCTCGTGGGGAACCATCTCTATCCGGTAGACGAGGAGTAGTTGACGATGTAGAGAGACGGCCCTTCGGCTTATGCTTTCCGTCTCAGTCTTATGGATGTGGGGGAGTATGTTGTATCTACTTGGGAAACGGTTGCTAGGTATGGGTGGGTTTTAGCGGCTGCATATTCACGTGGGCGTAAGATGCTTTGCGGGTAATCTCCTTTGCCACCGGATTCGTACATTATCAGGGAGGGTTTTGTCTGAGACTATCAGAGGCCTTCGCGACGGAATAAGATTGGTCTGCGGAGAGAAGGCGTAGAAACTTGATCGCCTACTTGGGGCACCTAGGGGGGAAATTCGCCTTTTCCCGCGCAATGTCTTAGAGTAGGGAACTCAACACGACTGGATTTAATAGCGATAAATCCACCATTTTTGCAGCTTACATTTTGGGGGTATTCGTTTCTCTAGACAGGAAACTACGAGATCTATTCACATCGTAGATGATATCTTCACGTGCAAGGTAATAAAAATGAAGTGAAGTACCATGCAAGTACCTAGGCATCTAACATATATGTATGTACTTTCTATTATGCCAGTTCACTCGTTTGCTACGTGTACCTAAGTATACTATAATGCTGTCTCGTAGTACTATATGTCTCATTTCCACGGATTTTCTGAAGGTGAAATACACCAAGAAGCAGGGTTCTTACCTACTAAGTGACGTCTGTCAGTGTTATGACAAAGTGTGGCTCACGTACTCTAAAGCCACTCACAGTTGCCCCGCGATACTGTGGCTGAGTAAAATACACTGACCGGATGTGTCATCTCACCCACTTTAAAAAAAAAATCCAGGTGGGATAGCTTAGATAAGGTAAGAAAGATGGATGCAATAACTAATAACCCGTTGCCTTCCCTCAATACCTCTATACCCCGATTCATACCTACTAGTACTCAACCGCAGCATCTCAATCTTGACTTGTATCCCCTATACAAACGCGCATAGTATCTAGCGAGAAAATCTATTGTGTTGTTTCACTTCTACATCTCATCTTGTAAATAATCCACATCTTACACGAATATATTGATACTATCTTTATTCGTTCATCATCTTTTCATCCAGTCTTCCGTCCCTCGGGTGATGATATCGAACCTCCATTCTTACCTTCTTAATTGCGCCATTAATCACAAACGAACGATAAAGCTCTACTGCTGATCATCATGTCCTCAACTGGCGGGATCTCAACAAATCCACCGAATGTCACCGGAGGCTCTGCTACGTCCGGGGCAAACCGCGGGCGAGGAGATCGCAATGCTAGAGGAAGAGGCAGAGGTCGCGGGCGAGGAGATTCGGGCCCTAGAGGGAGAGGCCAAGGACGGTCGCATCGCGGGAGAGGGAGGGGCGGTCACGCGCCGGTGACATCGCTCCCTTCGTCTGCTGATGCTCTTCTACCTACGCTGTCGGATCCAACCCAGCTAGAACAACATTTGCCACAGCCTCGTATAACTTCCAAGACCGACGAACCCAACTCAGGCGAGGAAGACGTGGAGGCCGAAGTGTGTTTCATATGTGCGAGCCCCGTCATCCACCAGTCTGTCGCGCCCTGCAACCATAGAACATGTCACATATGCGCCCTACGCATGAGAGCATTATACAAGAATAAAGAGTGCGCACACTGCAGAGTACGGCTGACCCGGCTACCCTTCCTGTGTTCTGCTTGGGGTGTTGAATGCTAACATGTGCCGCCTTCGTAGACGCTCGCTCCGTTTGTCTTATTTACAGACGACGCGGTCAAGCGATACCAGGACTATTCCGACGCCGACGTCACCAGCACCGACGATAATATCGGCATCCGGTACACGAACGAAGATATCGTCGGAGATACTGTCCTGCTACTACGCTATAACTGCCCCGATGACTCTTGCGACTTCGCCGGTCTCGGTTGGCCCGACCTGCATCGGCACGTTCGCAGCGCGCATCAGAAGAAGATGTGCGATTTATGTACCAGGAATAAGAAAGTGTTTACCCATGAGCATGACCTATTCACCGACAAGGAGCTAGACAAGCATATGAAGCACGGAGACGACCGGCCCGGCGCGGTCGACCAGACAGGCTTCAAGGGTCATCCGCTGTGCGCCTTCTGCGGCCAGCGATTCTACGACGATGACAAGCTCTACGAGCACTGCCGAAGCAAGCACGAGCGATGCTTCCTCTGCGACCGTCAAGATCCTCGACAGCCTCACTACTACCGAGACTATAATGCGCTAGAGGAACATTTTAGGAAAGACCATTTTCTGTGTCTCGATCGCGAGTGTCTCGAGAAGAAATTCGTTGTTTTTAGTTCCGAGATCGACCTCAAGGCACATCAGCTCAGCGAACACGGCAATTCTCTGTCTAAAGATGTAAGACGTGATGCTCGACTAGTTGATCTTTCGAGCTTCGATTATCGACAACCTTACCAACAGGAAAGACGAGGAGGCGGGTACGGCCGAGACAGAGATAGAGACAGAGATAGACATGTCGATAGGGAGCGAGATACAGACAGGCGAAGAAGGGGTCGAGATCCGAATGCCGAACCGCTCCCGGTAAGCTCGGCGCAACCGCTTCGACGAGACGAGCTCGCTTTTCAAAGACAGATGGCCGTCCATTCTTCGCAATCAGTTTCTAACCGGACCTTCGGTGGCCAATTATCAATACCCCAACCATCGAGTGTTGCCGGGCCGTCCTCCCAAACCATGCAACAAGCTTCCGGTAGTTCCACAACTGGTCCTCCCACCACCGCACCCAACCCCGTTCCCGAGATCGGGGGGCTGAGTCTGACGGATCCGAACCTCACGCCGGAAGACCGCGCCCGCCTTCTACGGCATTCTGCCGTGATAGAACGGGCTTCGGACCTTTTACACAACGACCAGGATAAAGTGGCCTCCTTTCGCCGCCACATATCCTCCTTTAGACAAGACAAAGAGTCAGCAGCGGCCCTCGTCGACGCCCTATTTTCTCTATTTTCCGATACATCTTCTTCAGCTCTGGGGACGCTCGTCAGGGAGACTGCCGATCTATTCGAGGACAAGAAGAAGGGTGATAGATTAAGAAACGCGTGGAACGATTGGAGAGCCATTAATGAGGACTATCCGACATTGCCTAGCTTGAGCGGCATGCACGGCGCCACGACCTCTAGCACGGGATGGGCAGCCGCCGCGGCCACCTCTCCGGTAACGACTGCGGCGGCGCCATCCCAAAGGCATACCACACGTGTTCTTAAACTGAAAAGCTCTACACAGCAGTCGCGACGATCGAGCACGGACCAATCGTCAACCGTTTTCTCGGGCGCCGGCTCTTCTCGAAACCCACCACCACCACCCCCCGCAACGTCCTTTCCTGCTCTACCGCCCAGCAATCACGCTGCCGGCGGAACGGCGCGGCCTTCACCTTCGACGGCTGCCCTCTGGGGTTCTAGCGGGGTATCGCAAACTCAATCGAGGCCCACGAGACTCGCTAATAGAGATGAGGCGTTCCCGGCGCTCCCCGCGGCACCCAAGCCCACGACTACCATCTTCGGCTACGGAACCGGTAGCGTACGCAGAGACGCTGGAACGTCGAGGGACACGGGCTTCTCTTGGGGATCTTCCAACGGGCCCGGGCTCGCTGGCGACGACGCGGAAGACGAAAGGGGAGATACGGCTGGGAAGGGAAAGAAGGGCAACAAAGGTAGAAAGAAAGTTTTGGTGCAATGGGGTTAGTGGGCCCTAAATTATCGCGAACACAACGCTCCAAGAAATAGCTGGCATATCTTAGTATTACTTATAGAACTGACCTAAACGCAACCCCTACACTTCCACATGAGGGTGGTCGGCACATATTCAGAGCGTAACTACTATCCCTGCTCTTTCTATGATAATCGGTAAAGACCGGAACAAATTTCATGTCCTGGATGTCAACCTCAAAGTCGCCTCTAAGGGTTTTCTCGCGAGACCACTAGTAGGAGCATCTCATATAGGCGTTTGTCAGATTGTCACTTAACAACCACCTGTGGCACTTCCTCCGACACACGGTTCTCCCGTACAATTAAACCCTCGGGGCGACTCGGCGTTTCCACACAGATAAGCAGCCGCAGCTGTCCCATTGTCAAATTTTAAGTTGACGTCGAATAGTCCAATGTTAATGCAAGGTTTGACGGCACTACATTGGAGGCTGGCGATTTGATTCGACTTCGTCGTGCCTGACATGTTATTGAGGGTAATGTCAAGGATCTCGAATTCAGAGTTTGTGCAGTTTCCATCTCCTGGCGCCCCGCTGAAGCGCGTGCATTGGGATATGGAAATTGCCGCGCCACGCAGTTCTCTGGTGAAAAGATCATCGAAAAACATATCCGAAGCATCTAGTAAGATACGCATTCATCAGCATATGCATCCGTTAATAGGCAGACAAGATGACCCCGCTTACTTCCTAAGCCGCCACCGCCACCATTCGGCGGATATCCGTTCTGGTCTGCGGTCCAGGTTTTGAAATATATCTGCAGTATAACGGCAATCGAGTTAGAAATAACGCGGAGATTAGAGATTGTAGAGCAGACCATCTTTGGTAGCGTAAGTAGCTGCTTACCGCGTGAAGAGTATTGTCGAAGGTAATGTTCTTCACCCGGGCCCCTTTGATATGCTCAGTGACGCCGTAATATTGCCCGATGCTTCCCATGGCAATGCCGGATCCGTTGTAGAAGTGAGAGTTGGTGATATTTACGTCGTAGCTATCTGCCTTAAGCGAAATGCTGTCATCCCCATTGTACACCGTCCAATTATCGAATGATATATGCGACGAGCGTATAGTATCGGCACCATCAGTATTCGCTATAAGGTGTTATCACGGGATGACCTAAGGATTCAGGATGGTCTGATGTAGAAACGTACAGCTTTGAACAAAGTTGCCGGTATTGTTGACAAATATGTTATCCAGGATGACGTGCTCGCAATATATGAGGGACATTGTCCTTAGGAGGTCAGCGTCTCGCGTTGCCATCCCATGTAGGGCTAGTGGACCGGCGCATGAGAAATACTCACCACATCTGACTCCGCAGGAAGTTCAAGCCTCTCACTACCGAGTTCCGCAGACCGTTGAAAGTAATGGCATGTGGCCTCCCCGGGTAGTTGGAAGTGTTCTCTTGCCGAGATATCCACTCATACCAATAATCACCGTTGCCGTCCAAGGTCCCTCGACCGTGGCCGTCTAACCGAACTCCGCTACCTCCCAGGATGAATGCCGTAGACTGGTTCTGGTAACCTACGTCCAATGAGTTGTTCAACCAGTATTGAATATCGGTGCTCCACTGTGGTAGATGAACACTGTCAACCCAAATATCTGGCATTCGAAAAAGGTAAACCTACCAGCAAAGTGCCGTATACATCAATCTCAACATTGTCAAGCCACGTAATATTCATGACCGACGATACGTAATAAGTGGTAGGTAGGAATATCACTCTGCCACCGCGACCGCACTCTTCGAAGGCGCTGACAATAGCAGGGACATCATCCGTCGTATTGACTCCATGAGATTTGACCACACACGTCTTCCTATAGACGGCCGAAACAACACGCACCAAAGCGAGAACGAAAAACCACTGCATAGGTCGCAGCTTCATCATGAAGAAATTGGTAGAATATTATGACTATGTCGTCAATGTCAAGCTGCCTATGCTTAGGTAGGTAGGTACTTGCCCAAGAAACATATTTCCATACAGACCGAAACTTCTTCTAATATAGGTATGCTCTTCGGCATACACCAGCACCAACACCGAGTTTCAACGTAGCAATCCGGGGAAATCCTCCACATCACCCCGCAGAGAGATCATGCGGGACATCCTTGCAGCTTCTTACTTTGGCAGTTCAGGAGTGTTTCTGGAGAACGAAGACTTGGTTGGTGGTAGGGAATTGGTACGAGCGTCTGATCGTGAGGTGTGGCGTTTCATCATCGATTTAAAAGAGCGATTGCTGTCATTGAAAACTTAGCTTCCTTTCTTCCATTATGTCCGGGGATGTCATTCCGGAGGTTTCCGTCGAAAAAAACGGGGCCGTTTCTTATCCACACCGGACTACCGGATCTTGAAATACATAGGACCAGGATAGGTACCGAATCCTACTATTAGGACCTAGGTATTAGGACCTTTACCTAGTAGGTCCTAAGTCCTGAGGATTTTTTACAGTGGACCCAGGCCCCAGCAAAACTCGTTTCTAATCGGTCCAGAGCTTTATCATCAAGAACTTCAACCCCGTCCAAGATTTTGGCGTCATGTGATGTCCCGAATCTGACGAAGCCTATCACCTATCATTTTCCATACATAGAATTATGTTGTAGAAATTATGCGGAAAGGACTTCAATCCAAATGATATATTAATTACCTAGGCAGGTACGTTTGTAGAAAGCTTCGTGGTGGTCGAGTGATACAGGAGAATCTCTGCTCGGACCATCCTGAAATAATAATATCATTACAAAGCTCAGCTTTACGCACTAAAAGACTTCGTGGCGTGGGTTAAAATTCCGGATTTAATCAACAAATAGAATACGCCATTTAGTAGTTGCCAGGTTTACAGCCATTTGACCATGGGCTCAGTTCCTCCAAAGTCGAAGCGAAGCAGGTTTTACCTAACCTAGGTAGTACCCAAAGCTGAGCACCATAGGTAATAAAAAAAAGTCACCGTGACTAATTAACCAAGATCTAATTAGTACACTTCTGAAGCTATATCTTAATGATTGATTAGAAAGACCAGAACGTATCGAACCACAAAGACGGGTCCTCATAGGCACTAGCCCAAGGCAACGTCTTAGTGTATATGACACAATTGGATGACACAATATGCAGCGCCGATGTCACCATACAATTGTTCAAGCACGCTCGAGCTTATCAATTGGCAACGCCATATTTAAGCAATACACATCTCGAGGCTCATCCAGGAGCTCGTATACGCTCATCTCATTCGTTCGTTCGCCATGAGTGTTACAAAAAAGGCCCAAGCCACTACCAAGGGCCGACCCGTCACCCAGACGGTGGCCGAGAAATACGCAGACGTTACTCTACGTCTGATCGATGACCATGGAGACGAATTCGGACCCTTAACTCCTGAAAAGGAAAGGTTACTGCGGAGGAAACTATATCGCCATATCATGACTTTAATATCTGCCATAAACATCATCCTATTTGTAAGCGACCTGCCCTTCTGTGAGACCATGCGAAGCTCATCTCTCGTCGACTCTAGATCGATAAATCCACATTAGGATACGCTGCCATACTTGGGTTGTTTGAGGAAACCGGAATCACCAAAGACCAGTACAATAACTTGAATACCTTCTTTTACGTCGGTACGTATTCGCCGCAGGAGCTCCCTGGTCGTGTTGACGACTAACCTCTCTCAGGATATCTTGCCGCTCAATGGCCGGGACATTATCTTCTGCAAAAACTTCCGTTTGGCAGAACGGTCGCCTCGATAATATTTCTTTGGGCCGCCGTCATACTTCTTCACTGCGTGGCCACCAAGTATGCGGGCCTCGTCGTACTCCGTCTCGCCCTGGGAGCCGTCGAAGCAGTCATCGTCCCGGCTATGGAGATTACCATCGGCATGTTCTTCAATCGCGAAGAACAAGCTTTTTTGCAACCAATCTTCTGGGTCACCTGCCAGGCAGCCCCCGTCGTTGCCGGTTTCATATCATACGGCCTGTTATGGAGCAATAGCTCTATCCTGCCTTGGAAATTATTCATGATCACCACAGGCGGGCTCACCCTCATCCTCTCCGTGTATGCCTGGATCTGTTATCCCAGCAATCCTGCCGAGGCCCGGTTCCTCAGCTTGGAAGAGAAGGTCCACGTCATACGGCGGGTCCACGGGTCTAGCCAAAGTTCCATCGAACAGAAGCAGTTTAAGAAGGCGCAGTTCATCGAGACTTTGAGGGATCCCGTCTCGTGGCTGTTCGCGCTCCAAGCATTCACGTTGATGTACTCTAATAATCTCACGTACGGTCAGCAGAACCTCCTGACCACCTCCCTCGGCGTCTCCAATCTCGGTTCCACCTTGGTCGCAGTAGCAGGTGGCGTATTCGGGATGGTCCTATGCATCATTGCGGCCTTCCTGCTTAAATGGCACCCACGGAATTTCGCCATCCACAGCTTGGTATGGTGTATTCCCGCAGTGGCGGGAGGTATTGGCATGGTAGCTATCCCATGGGACCGGAAGCTGGCGTTGTTAGCGTGTTTGCTGCTTGCTGGACACACGTACGGCATCACATACATCATCGCATTGGGGTGGACAACCTCGTCAGCAGCGGGCTACACCAAGAAGCTAACACGGAACGTCATGTTTATGCTCGGATATAGTGTTGGGAACCTTGTCTCACCGCAAATATGGGTTCCCGATGCCGCACCAAGATATTACGGGGCTTGGATTTCTATGATCGTAGTTGCCTGGGTTGGTACCCCGGCCATACTCTTCATCATCCACTTTATATTATCACGTAGAAATGCAGAGAGGAAAGCGTGGATTGCCGACCTTAGCGAGGAGGAAAGGGAAGCCGGTCGCGTTGAGCAATATGACGAGAGTGGACAAGTGGTTACTAAGAACGTCGACATTGCTATGTTGGATCTGACAGACATGGAGAACAAATTTTACATATACCCAGTATAATATGCTACTACGTAGATGCAAACTAGGAGCATATTAGCACCTTACCTAGGTTCATACGTCCCGGCTTAGGCATATCCATATCCATCATTATACAATTGGATATTATGCTGTTCCTTATGTAGGATAGCATTAATAGGATAAACAAAGTTTTCTTTAAGATTTAAACTTTAATTCTAAAACAAAAAACCCCTCTTAGTTCTTTAATTACGTAAAATGTCTAACAAATACAACCATAACATTCATCCAATTTCAACTTAACTGTGGCAAAAATTTCCTTCCTTTGTTATAATGTTGTCGCCTCAGGGTTAGGGTTAGGGTTAGGGTTAGGGTTAGGGTTAGGGTTAGGGTTAGGGTTAGGGTTAGGGTTAGGGTTAGGGTTAGGGTTAGGGTTAGGG